>JAAKBH010000820.1:0-98120 GCA_019776075.1 Amaranthus palmeri
GTAGGCGTCCACTTTGCGTCCACGTTTCCATATTTAGGTAGATTTTATCAACTTTAATAATAAACATTTTATCAACTTCGTTCCCAAATTGTGAAACAAACCATTTATAGAAATTGATAAGTTTAACGTCAAAATTGATCACAAATAGGTCAGTTGAAATTTTTATGTGAATTGATCTATTTGAAGTTTAATTACTTTAAGTTGAAATTGATACCCTTTAAGGTCAAAATTGATACCTTTAAGATTAAAATTGAAAAATGCCCAGAAAATGAAAAAACGACAAAAGCATGTGAGGTTGGTACACGCGCGAATTGGGTCGGCCCACTCTTGGTCTCAATTGAAGACGGTCTCGGCCAATACCAGCTGAACACGATATACCATAAAAAAAAATGGAACAATATAAATCAACTGACCTACTAATAAAATGGGACAAAATAAATAAATTAGACAAAATTTTTGAAACAAGGGAGTATTTATCATTAAAAGATTCTAGTATTAATTTTGATTTTGTAAAAAAAAAAGCGCATAAGGGCACGTGACCCCGTAGACCCTAATATACGTCTGCCTTTGAGAACATTCTAGTATTGATGTTTGTTTAATGAATACTAACAATATTATTGTGTAGGATGATCCTATGTCTTGCTTTATGGATTTAGGGGCTATGAGACATGTATGTGGCAACCAACATTTATTTAATACATGGAGGAACTTTACTGTAGTTTATTTTTGGCGTGAGGTATTGATATATGTTTATTACAAGAGTAAATACATGGAGAATGAATGCTATTGAAAGCAATAAGAGAGTAAACGTTAATTTCAAATACTTTTGATGGGGAAAATATGAGGTTATTTATATTTCATGATTGACTTGAAGCCATCCAAAGCCTAGATCACCAAGGAATGTAATCTTTGACCGCACACGCACGTGCACAAACACGCACACATACAAAGCGGATCATGTAAAATATTTAATGTGGTAAAAACTAGGGAATTTCCACATGGTAGCATCCAGTTTTGATGAAATGCTAGTGGTAGCATCTAGTTTATGCACTATCTAATTGCCGTAACATTTTCCGTTAAGTTTTTGTTAAATTCCGTTAAGTTCATCATTTTATAAGTTTTTTTCCACATGGTAGCATCCAGTTTTTGTTAATTTACCATTTTAACTTTTAATTCACTATTTTAATGTTTAATTCACCGTTTATTTCATTAACGCTCATAAATATTTAATAATTTTATTGAAAAATTATAAGAAACTATCTAATTGGGTCGAAACAAGTACTTATTCGCCTATTTTTCGATACGTAAATCGAAAAAGATATTTGACATCATTTTTATCGGTCGTAACGATTTTTTTTCAAAAAACGGACGTTGCAAATATCCTTATGGGGTAACTCTTTTGAAAATCCGGTCGAAACAAGTACTTTTACGCCTATTTTCCGATACGTAAGCCGAAAATGATTTTTGACGTCATTTTTACCCATCATAACGATTTTTTGAAACAACGGATGTGGCTACTATCCTGATGAGATAACTCTTTCGAAAATTCGATCAAAACAAGTACTTATTCGAAAGAGTACTTGTTTCAACCGATGAATTAAACATTAAAATGGTGAATTAAATGTTAAATTTATTTTTCCGTATAATTATTCAACATTTATAATTTTTTTCAATAAATTATTCAACATTTATGAGCGTTAAGGTGTTCAAAACAGACCCTATGACCAGATAGACACCCAACTTTATAACCGAACTCGATTTGATCGATTTAAAAATGGATCTACAATTATGTAAAAACCAATGTGAACACAAAATCCGATTTTAAATTGACCCGAAACACCTGACCCGAATCAACCCGATGACCCGAATGAACACCTCTAGCGTTATTGAATTAAACGGTGAATTAAACATTAAAATGGTGAATTAAAAGTTAAAGTGGTAAATAAACAAAAACTGGATGCTACCATGTGGAAAAAAACTTTAAAAATGATGAACTTAACGGAATTTAACAAGAACTTAACGGAAAATGCTACGGCAATTAGATAGTGCATAAACTGAATGCTACCATGTGGAATTTTCTTAAAAAAGTGCTACCATTGACATTTCATTAAAACTTGATGCTACCATGTGAAATTTCCCTAAAAACTAAAACTCAAGGGTAAATATTCAACTTTTAGGGCTCGTTTGGATTGAGGTAAATATTTGAATGGGTAAAAAAAGTCAAAATAATCCAGTTATGGTAAATAGAGGTGCAAATATAGTAATTTAAATAATTCAGTAATTTAAATAATTGTGAAAGAGGTGAAATGCTAGTAAATTAAAAAAGATGAATTAAAAAGGAGGATAATTTCCCTCATTTAGACGAAAAGTTTCTCTCACCCTCCCCTAGGGTAAATTTATAGCCTAATATGAGAGAGCTAATTGCTATTTTATCCATTTTTCATTACCTTATAACCAATTTTTCCACCTCTCTAACAATTAATTTCTTTTAATATTCCATCTAATTAAGTATGTTTTCCTACTTTAACTTTTATTTACCAGTTAAATATTGACACTCAATCCAAGCGAGCCTGTAGGATAACATATTTTGCAGGATTACATATTCAAAGTTTGAGATACTGTCAAGGAACTAACTTAACCAAAAGCTTAAGCTATTGATTGAGGCCCCATGATATGTTATATACTATAACACGCCCCCTCACATGAGAGCCCTTTGGGCTAGAAGTGTGGATGCAACACAGGCCCTCCTCATATCTGGTGCCAAATATTCCACTTTAAATGAGGGGTGGTTGAGATTCGAATCCGTGACCTCTTGTCATGTTGGCTTCTGATACCATGTCAAGAAACCATATTTTGGGGCCTCAACCATCAGTTTAAGCTTTTGGTAATTGAGTTGGTTCCTTGACATGGTATCAAAAGCCAACGTGACAAGAGTTCACGGGTACGAATCTCAACCACCCCTCATTTAAGTGGAATATTTAGCACTAGGTATGAGGAGAGCCTGTGTTGCATCCACACTTCTAGCCCTAAGGGCTCTTGTGTGAAGGGGTGTGTTAGAGTATATAACATATTATTGCGCCTTAACCATAAGCTTAAACTTTTGGTTTAGTTGGTTCCTTAATAGTTTTTATGTTTCATTCCCTATTGTTATTTATCAAATTTTTGTATTGATTGATAATGTTATTTGTAAATTTGCAACTTCTAAAAAGAATGTGGATGGTTTTTCTGTTGATTAGTTTCTTTTTTTGGGTTTTTATTATAATTGAATATACCCATTGAATCATGTCTATTATCTATTTGTGTAAGTTGTGATAGAGTATATAACATATTCTGGGGCCTCAACCATCAGCTTAAGCTTTTGGTTGAGTTGGTTCCTTAACATGGTATCAGAAGCTAACGTGACAAGAGGTCAGGGATTCGAATCTCAACCATCTCTCATTTAAGTGGAATATTTAGCACCATGTATGAGGAGAGCCTGTGTTGAATCCACAATTTTAGCCCAAAGGGCTCTCGTGTGAGGGGACGTGTTAGAGTATAACATATTCTGAGTACTCAACCATCAGCTTAAGCTTTTGGTTGAGTTGGTAATTCCTTGACATGGTATCAGAAGTCAACGTGACAAGAGGTCACGGGTTCTAATCTCAACCACCCCTCATCTAAGTGGAATATTTAGCACCAGGTATGAGGAGAGCCTATGTCGCATCCAAACTTCTAGTTCAAAGGGCTTTCATGTGAGGGGGCGTGTTAGAGCATATAAGATATTTTGGGGTCTCAAACATAAGCTTATACCCCATAATATATTATATAAGGATATGTTATATATTATAACAGATACATATCTTTAATGAACATTTTTTTTATTTACAAAAACTAAAACATTAAAAACACATGCACCCATATGAAAAGAATTGCGTACTCTCATCATCATCATCATTACCAGTGTATTCCGCTTAGACAAACTATAGTCAGGGTCTGAGGAGGGAAGATAGACGACAACTCATACCCATATAAGAGAGTGTGGTCAGAGTGTCCCCGGCTCTAAAGCGTCTTCAAAGAGAGCAGTTCCTGCAACCATCCAATATCCTGCAACTTACGCCACGTTAGCCAAGCATAGAATCAACTAACTACAGAAAACTCAACAAATAAAATACGTACAAAAACTAAACAAACGTTAACGGAAAGATATGTGGTAGAGAGCGAATAGACCAAGAATAGGCGAAGAACAGAAATAAAAGAATTGCATACTCTGAAAATAAATTTTATCAATTTTTATTACTTTAATGGTTTTTTGTAGATCCTTCTATATACATACTGCTTCAGAAAACAATAAAGGTGTACGTACATCTAAACATGCATTTTCAATTTCACTTTTCATTGAATATATATATATATATATATATATATATATATATATATATATATATATATATATATATATATATATATATATATATATATATATATATATATATATAGGGAGAAGTTCCAGTGAGAACTATCCTTATATGAGAACCGTGAGAACCAATCAGGCTTACAAAAAAGTGTTACTTTTTACTAAAAAGGTGTTACTTATGGGTAAAAATGTGTTACTGTATTTTATGTTACTATTGGACAAAAATGTGTTACTTTAAGAAAAAAATTCTGAAAAAAACACAGAAAAAGGTGTTACTTTTTACATAAAAATGTGTTACTTTTCCAAAAAAACGTGTTACTTTATTTTTTTGAAAAAAATATTTTTTTTTGAAAGTAATACATTTTATGCTAAAAAGTAACAACTTTTTTTAAAAACAAAAGTAACGGTTTTTTGTTCAAAAGTAACACATTTTCTATAAAAAAGTAACACATTTTTATCAAGGCGATTGGTTCTCACGGTTCTCATATAAGCTTGGTTCTCACTGGAACTTGACCCTATATATATATATATATATATATATATATATATATATATATATATATATATATATATATATATGTAAAGATTCCACAACTCCTAATGTGAAATTCGTTTTATTATATAACAAAGGTGGGATACTGGGATGTATAAGAAGATAATCCAATAATTCAGATTTGAGGTTTTTAGATTAGTTCTCCTTAATCTTATTCCTTAATCCACACAGCGTATCTATGGCCACAAGTTGCCAGCTTCCATTCCTGTCCAGCAGGGCACCATGAACCTTCTCCAATCTTCATAATTACATTATTTCCTATGATTGCGGAGTACAGATTTGCTTGAGCTTCAATTATTCTGATAGACGATCTACTATGAATATTGTGTTTCTTCCTGAGATCGATCTGGAAAAGTAGATACAGAACGTGAACGAATATATAAGTTGACATAAAACTCAGAATATGCGCACTGCGTGTAAAATAGATCAAAAGCTAGCATTGTACCAGCTTCACTATTTGGTCATGGATGGAGGTACCCCAGTCATAGAAATGGTCATAGAAAACGGTTGGTATTCCCGGATGTGTAAGGATATATGCATAGCCCTGGAACATATTCATTATGTATCAACATGTGCTCGAAAAATTCAGTATAGAACTCACTTGGACGTCGATTTGCAGTAGTTTAACGGCCACAAAGTATTTGTGGGATTAGTAACAGATTAAAGTAAGTTGATACCTCCATAATGTGATTTCCAGGGAATGGCCAGTGAGACTGCAGTAAGAAATTTGTAATGTAATTAGCATGTTTGTTGAGTACAAATATAACATATATTAAGTGTCAAAATTGTTTGACGAACATGAATGATTCGACAATAAACTATTTACTTTTAACGCGTACAACTAGTATTTCATTCATAAATCTCAACACAATTAACACAATGGAGACAAGTAAATTGGATTTGGCCATGAAGAATCCAAGTTCTTGACAAATAAATCTAACCACAATCCTACTCTTAATGCTGGAACTTCTCCAAAAACACTCCAAAAGGTCATGGACAACAAGCATAATTTACTTTTAACGCGTAAACAGTTGAGTTATCATAGCATGAATCTAGAGTGAGGGATTACCTGTGTAGAGCCAGTGTCATGATTATCCAGAAATGTAACAGCCCTTGAAGGCCACCATCCCATTACACCAGGTGGCTTCCCCTGGGCATCTCGGAGACGCCAGTATTCTCCCTTAACAGCTTCCTGGTATTCAAGGTAACAACAATTAAACACTTTCTTTTTCTTCTTACAAAATTGTAGAATAACAAGAAACTATGTACAGCTGACTATTGTTTCGTAATGGAAGATGATTTCAACAGCTAATAATGAAACTGAACAGTTTCGGAAGATATATTTTTTGATTTAGATTTTCCAATCAGAAAGAGACATGCCTATATCTCCAGCATTCAGTAACTTTGCAATATACCTGCAAGATTCCTTTGGTTGTGAAGTCAAATGCACTGGCAAGTTGCCCTGTAGCATCGATCCAGTTGATAATCCGTTGTCTATGATTGTCTGTAGACGATGAAACATCCTCATTTCAAAACTTGTACATGAAGCTAACCATTTATCATCGTAACTCGTACCAGAATATCTAGTTGACACCCCGTTAGAGTATATAACATATTCTGGGGCCTCAACCATTAGCTTAAGCTTTTGGTTGAGTTGGTTCCTGAAATGGTATCAGAAGCCAGGGTGACAAGAAGTCATCAGCTTAAGCTTTTGGTTGAGTTGGTTCCTTGACACAACCCAAGAGCACAAGTTCGTATGTGATAAGTTTTCCTTAACATCAACATGATTTCCAGAAATTGTGATAGTACTAAGAGGTTCATTAGGCTTCAAAATTAATAAAGATTCAGAATTCTGTTTGTACAGTGAATACCCATGTCGCCCTTAGAAATTAAAAAAGGTCAAAATAGAGTCTGGAGCATGCATGGTCATGTATACTAACCGTAACAAGAACGAAAACATAGATAGTCCTCAACGGTTAGCAGATTCTCTACTAAATCCAAGGTGCACAAAGCTTTACACAGAACTTTGTACTCCCTTAAGGAATAGTTGGTAAATGCATTTGTCAAAACAGAAAACAGAACATTGACAAGCATTTCTAACTCTAAGCACCCACTCTTCCACCTTGTGTATGAGAAGTTAACTCCGATGGAAAATCATCTACCAACCAGGTCTTTGTCTACTTAACATGTAAGATGGTATGAATATTAACCATTTACCATCAAAATTAACTACTTTATATAGAAATGACGTCAGCAGATCTTGCTGTAAAATGTATGTGTGAAGCTGTGAACCAAACAGGTCAGCGCCTGCAATACTTCTATATCAAATTACAAGAAGTTATGTCCAAAGACAAAGACGATTCAGGATATCAGGTAGAAGAAACTCAAGATTATAAATAATAATCAAATTCAAATATGTTTGAAATCAAATTCAAATTCTAGGTTCCTTATACAGCGCACATAATCTTTTAAGTACAAAAAAAAAAAAATCAATGTTCTTGTTGTATACTAAGGATATTTACAATGCCAAACACTTTGCTATAAGTACACATGAATTTTAAGTTGAGATTCGACATATCCATACCTTGATTGTAGGCCAGACGGCCATTTTGGTAACTACAAGAATCCCAATATTCGCCAACACAAAATACTGGTTTTGCACCTTCAATGTATTCCTTTACATATTTTGCAGCATACCTATCCAAGAAAAGAAAAGAAAAGAAAATTCAGTTCATGTCATGCACCAAAACTAAAATCAGATCAACAAATGTTCACAGTTCCAACATGACACGTTACCCTCTCGCAAAGTCAAATCGAAAATCTTGGAAGCCCACCTTGTTCCTCAGCCACCTCAGCCATTCTGTAATATCTTTTCGAACAAATGGTTGAGTATGGTCAACATTTGGCACACCATTAAAGTTATCACCAGTACTCTGATTGCCCTGAAACAGTAAAAAGAAGTAAAACCATCATATAAGCAACTGGCAATCAGCATATCAAATTTACCAAAAGAAAGTATAATGTATGGCCATCAATAATTAGACAATAAGTACATTCTCTATGGAGTAAAAGTTTTATGGTCCTTTGGTCAATGTTTACTGGACTATAATAAAATGACTCTATTAATCATGTATACTTCTCAAATTTTACAAGGATAGCTAAGGTTGCATACATTCAATCTGTCGAACCCTTCCTAGGCTGCGGTTATGGAATGTTGTTGTATGTTTGATGGTGTCTTCTTTCACTTTAAGTAAACCAGTTGGAAAACGTAAAATTTAATAAAACTTGACACATTTTCACTTGCATTTCATTGACTAATGCATGTTTCGTAGAGAAGATACTTTAACTCATTACAATTTTATCTATAGCAATTTGAAATAACAGGTTAGATTTCATTTTACCACAACTTGGCCCCACATGTACAGTTACAGTTCCACAAATCAATATGTAACTACTACATCCCGTTATAATTCTTGAAGTAAACATGGATGAGATAGAATTAAATTGTTTGTAGTGGAAGAGTAAAAGCATTGTTTTAAGAATAAGCAAAACAGAGATGTTAAAGCACAGCTATTTTGTAAAACTGATAAAGAAACAGTGATCAACATTGGACATATATATTGATTGACTATATAACTTACCAATCCACCAGTACAAGATGTAATAGCATGTTCGTCCCATGGCAATGCAATACCATCAAAGCGGTTGTATATTCCTCCATGGCCTGTGGTAGTCCCAACACGATGGTTGACTACTATGTCAGCCATGGGTCTGACTCTGTGCTGCCTCATTTTCTGAAGTAAAGCTTTCAGTACGTGTTCAGAACCATACGCAGAATCAAGAGCATATAGATTCTGCGGCAGATAACCTACAAATCAATGAATATTTGAGACTCTATTAATTTGATATAACCTCAATCTAAGTACATTTAAACCTTCCAAATTCTTGCGGTAGTGTTTGGATTCATTTATTTCAATTGAAATCCAAAAATCAAATTCTATATTTTTCAATACATAAATTGCAAATTCTAGAGTAAGGAAACATGTGATTTTGCTCAAATTCAAAATTGCAAATGAATTTCAAATATTATGAGGGAACTTCATATCCATTTACCTTCAGGAGACAAAGATTGAGATGGAGGAGGCAGCCACGCAGACGTGAACCCAGATTTGGAGATATCATATATCTTTCTTTCTAAGTTCGCCCACCAATCATGTTTGTGAGCTTCCCAATTGAAAGCCTGTAAGCATCTCAAAAATCAGAAAGAAGAACGGCATGCCTAATGATGGTTAACATCTATAACTTGTTAAGCTTTTAATCAGAATATGAACAATGTTTTAGGGAGTGCGTATGTAACGAACGAACTGTAAAGTTCAGTGGTGGGGTAGGGACTGGATTGTGTTTATAAGAGGTGAGGATGGTTTTGTAGTAAAAACATAGAAGTGTAATGTAAAAGCATTAAAATGACAGTATTGTATTATGTAGTGTGATGATCGATGAGTATTTAGAGTATAATGGCTCCCAGAATGTATCACACTATTTTCTCAATACAAGCCTCGTTCCTTCATTCCCTCCTCCCTTTCTTCATTTCATCATAATCTTAGTTTTAAAAAGCGCACCTCGCTTTGCGCCTCGTGCGCCTCAAGCTCTCGGCTGAAAACGCCTCGGTTGAGTGAGGCAAAGCCCACTTCAAGAGGTGTGCGCCTTGCGCGCCTCAATGCGCTTCACGCCTCGTGCGCCCAGTGCGCCTCCTTGTTAGATTCAGTAATTAACTTATCCTTGCTTGTTCGAAAATGAAGTAAAACTCAAAACTCAAATTTACTTGAATATGAAGTTCAAAAAACCGTTCCTTCTTTAAGAAAAACAAAAGTATGCATACAAGAAAACAACTTAGGGAATTCTTCGTATTCTCATTATAATAGTTTTGTGATAAAGTGGTGTTTGACGCAAGAATAATAAATGTTTTCAAGTTTGTTGGTACTAAAATATGAATGTCATGTTATTTGAAGTATTATATACGTATTAAAATTGAATTTTAAGCATTAGCGAATAACTGCGCCTCACATACAAAAAGTTAGCGCCTTCGCCTTGCGCTTTACGCCTAGGCTCTAAGGGCCTTTAGCGCCTCACGCTTTTTAAAACTAAGATCATAATATGAGGATATATCTCAAAGCAAAAAATAACAAACTCTTCCTAACAAACTCATCACTCACTCAAACAAACTTGTTATTTAAACAACTAACTATATCCTTTTTAGAGGATTCTTTACTACTTTTCTTGTAGTGATTTTCTCATTCACTCGCTTAAGTTGGGGATTGTATTTCACAAATAATTGTGACTTAAGCCTCATCCAAAAAGTAAAATGAATTTAAAACTTACCCTCAATCCAGTATATGACCTTCAATGAGTCACTTCTACTAATATAAAAGCATAACGGAATAAAAATGCATTGATTAGATGAAAAGTAGAAAATATTTTTTCCTGTAATACAACATGGAACTTATGTGCTGTACCTGAAGAATGATTTCTCTTCCTTTTTTAATTGCTGCACCTACAAAATGATCCAACAAGAATCGGCTCAGAACAAAGAGATTAAACTTAAGAATGGACAAAATTGTACATTTTTACTAAAGCAAATGGCTAAAATGAAAAGTAAATCAAATGGTTATAAATGTTATGAAAAATGCTGAAGTTGAACATGACAATAGGTAATATATCTGCCATCAAATTCTACAGCACCTTCCCTCAGTATTGTACCTTCAAATTCACATTTCAAAAATTTCACGCTTGCCACATCTTAGCAAGTTATCAGTATTTGTTCTGCAATCTAGATCATGAAGTGATGAGCTATTCTTCCAAATGGATGCAATCACAACCAATCCCTTTTAATTTTGAAAAACAAGATTTCTTATAAAGTGAAAGAACTGATGAAATGAATTTAGAACTAAGGGTGATTGAGCCTTAAAACTCTGCAATCACTCAAGTAGACTTGCCCAGAAAAAAAAAGGAAAATTTCAATTGCCATGTTGATTGATATTGTTATATAAAATGTCTTCAGTCGTGCTTTGACTTGTAAATGTGTCATACGCTCTAATAAAGATACCTTAAGTCTGGAAGGAGGTTCGCACGGAGGAGCACAGAAGTTGGTCAAACAAGCAAAAGGATTAGAACTACGCAGTTACATTGGACAGGTAGCCTGCTCAAATGAGCATATCTGCTCGAACAGCGGATTTGGACCTGATGTTTCTGCGAGGTTCTGACTTGAGTTCTCGATCGAGCACATAGGATGAGCATGTGCCTAGTTCATGCCTACTTTTTTTTTCAAGGTTTGTTACAATCGAATTTGTTGGAATTAATCATTTTAAATACACTAGAAACCCAAAAACTATATGGAATAGAGAGATCTTCACACTATTGTATTTCTCCATTGTTGTTTAGTTCTTGAACTTCATTGTTATTCATCAATCAATAAAAGCAATCTAGGACCTTGGAAGGACGCAGCCCACAATGGGTGAAAATCCCGCAAACGCATGGCTTCTTCGTCTTCTACAAGTCAGACCTTCAACCAGAATATAATTCCTAAGTTCAATGGCGAGAATTATGATTTTTGGAGTGTAAAATTGAATATTATTTTAAGAGCCAAAGATTCATGGGAAGTAGTAGAAAATGGGCTTAAGGCCGAAGCTACATTTCTCAAGATGCGGGTGGAACACTGCCAAGACATGCAACTCTGTCCAAGTAGCACATCATCAAAGACCAGTGTGATTTGCATATTCTTCAAAACGTTGTGACGGATACCATTTTTCCAAGAATAGTTATGGCATCTTCATCCCAAGAAGCATAGGATAATTTGCAGAAAGACTTTCAAGGCAGTGAAAAGATCAAGACCATTAGACTCCAGAATATGATAAGAGATTTCGAAAATTTGAGTATGGAGTTTAAAGAAAGCATCAATGATTACTACACAAGAGTCAAAGATTTAGTTAATCAAATGAAGATGTATGGAGATGAAATAAAAGAAGATATTGTCAATAAGATTCTTTTCTTAGCACCGTGACAGAAGCATGTGATAGTGCAACCGGTGTGATAGAAAGTACAAAGCACTTATCAACTCTAACAGTATTAGAGGTGGTAGGCATGATGAAAGCTCAAGAAAAAAGAGTCATCATAGAAAGTACATTCCTTAGCTCTAACTGCCTTAAAGGGAAGGAAGGTACATTAAAGAAATGGAAGGTCATTATTCCTTAATGGATATTTAGAATAAGAGACCTATGTTCAACAACCCCAAGGATTTGAAGCAAAAGGGAAAAGTGACAAAGTATTGAAGCTAAAGAAATCATTATACGCAGAATTTTATATTGCTTCACTCAACAAGGGTCTGAGAAATGTCTTAATGAGCATACCCTATATGTGAAGAAGCACAAGAAAGGAGATATACTAATTATTTCCTTATATGTGCATGATCTAATTATCACAGGCAACAATTAAGAATTGAATTCTGATTTGAAGAAGAAAATGATGCAAGAACTTGAAATGACATATTTTGATTTTCTTATTTATTTTACTGGAATCGAAGTTCATACAAGTTCGAAAGGAATCTTCATTTACCAAAAGAAATATGCAGAAGGCTTACCGAAGAAGTTCATGCTAGAGAAATGTAATTCTGTTAAAACTCCAATTCAAGCAAATGAAAAGTTGTGTAAGGATGATGGACAAGAGAAAGGAGATTAGAGAATCTACAAAAGTATGATAGGTAGCTTACTTTATCTTACTACAACAAGGCCCGACATGATGTTTGCAGCAAGTTACTTGTCAATATTCATGCAAAGTCCTAGCCAACTTCACCTAGGAGCAGCAAAGGGACTCTTAAGATATGTGAAGAGTACAGTAGGATATGGTTTTCAATTTGAAGCCATGACTGCTAGTCTAAGAGTAGTTGGTTTCACGGACAGAGACTGGGTCAGGTCTCTTGATGATACAAAGAGCACCTTTGGTTACACTTTTACACTAGGAAATTGAGTATTTTCTTGGCCATATCAGAAGCAAGGTACTATAGCACAATCTATTGCACAAGCAGAATACCTTGCACCTTGTGAAGCTAGAAATCAAGCAATATGTCTTAGGAAGATTACGTCTGAAATTGGAGAAGCTCAAGGAGGAGCTACCGTCATTCATTGTGATAGTGATTATGCAATATCGATTTCTAAGAATCCTATTTTTCACTGAGAGATAAATCATATCAACATCAAGCATCATTTCGTCAGAGAATCTCAGAATAATTTTGAAGTCAAGCTGGTCAAGATTAATGAAAAAGATCAGTTAGTATACAATTTCACTAAATCGCTTTCGAAGGGTAGATTTGAGAAACTCAGAGATTTACTTGGAATGAAGTTCAATAAGTTTATCATTAAGTATAGATTATTAGAGTACATGAGTCATTATTAAGACTAAATTAATTAGATTATATGAATAGTTCGGATTTGGAGTACATGAAAGGCCAAAAGTTGTGACTCTTCAATAGTTGCAATTATTTTTGACGTCTTTCTTCCCTTATATAAAGGGTGCTTAGTACTCCTTTTCAAGTAAGAAATCAAGTAAACATCTTTCTCACATTATCTCTTTTCTAGTTAATTTCATAGTTTTTCTCTACTTTCCCCCAATAATTCCCAACGGTGAACCTCGGTAAATCTTGTTTCACGTTCTTGCACATAATTTTCTCAATTTTCATTTCAATTTTGTATATTCAAGGCACTCTACCATTGATCTTCGGTGTTCAAGATCAATTTTGTTTCATGTTCTTGCACTTAATTTTCTCAATTTTCATTTCAATTTTGTATTTTCAATTCAAGGCACTCTATTAATGATCTTGGGTGTTCAAGATTAGTTCTGATTATTGTTACCTAATCACAAGATACATTATTCTGCAGGAAACCTATTAACTCATTCAATGCGGCCTTCTTATATGCCATAAATTAAGTTATATAAAAAAAGGTTATACCAACATCTGTCGGCTGAACATTTTCATCAGAGCCCTACAATTTGGAAAAATAAAGAACACAAAGATTAGTCCAAAATGTGGTAAACAAAAAGCCTCATTCATCCATACAAAGTCAAATGGCCATAGTTTTGGTAAATGGCTTTTGGGTTGGCTTGTTTTTGACTTTTGACTTTCGGTTTTTTGGTTAGTCAAAAAGCCAAAAAACTATTTGTTAAATGGCTTTTCAGCCAGATAAAAAGCTAGCTTTTAAGCTAAAATGAAAATGCAACTTGTTTAGATTTTATCATTGGCTTTTGTTTTGTCGGCCCACTTTTTCTCTAATACATAATATTACCAAATATCTCTTAAACATCTAGCTTATCCATCTAGCTTAAAAGCCAACAAAAAAGCCAACACGTCCATCAGGTCATACAAGCCACTAAAAGAGCCAACAACCAATAACCAACAACCAGCAACCAACAATCATTTGCCAAAGATCCTTGATAAATAAGGGAGGATCTGAGGTAGCCATATTTGAGACAATAAGAAGGTTTAAACAGAATAGGATGAAACCTACATGCATATAACCCATACTAATTTAATTGATAACAGTGAAATTGGTGTTGCTAATGAACCGATGCAAATTCAGCAAGTAAATCCTGTAAGCAAAGTCATAAGGAAAGATACAAAGTTACAAGCGAACAAAGAAATGGATCAAAAAAGCTTATCAAATAAATTAGTGAACAAATTCAACTCCAAGTTAAAAGTCCCATATACTCTTCTACGATGTTTGGAAAAATGTGTTACCTCCTAATATGGTACCAATGGATATTTCATAACACCCCTTTTAAATAACTAAGTGATGGGTAGAGCTACGATAAATATGTCATGTTCTTGATCATGGAGTTAAGTGTTATGTGACAAGTAACAACAACTGAATTCAAACTGCCAAAATGTTTGTAAATTGCTTTTGATAAGTAACTGGGAAAACTTGCAGAATGTGAAGTCAAAGGAACTTGATAAGCAAACTGAACTGGACTTGTTAGATAGAATTTAAGTTGGGGTGGACAGATCCTAGAAAACCAAACTCACTCAAGTTGCTTATTTGTAAACAATGAAGTATTGAAGATCCCATATGAGAATTCGTATAAACAATTAAAGCGTCGTTTTACCAATCCCTCTTGCCCCCTTATAGGGCAGGCCCTGCTTACAAGTTCTCAACTTGCACATATGATGAACATAAGATTATTAAGGTAATAAGAACAAAGCTCTCAACTTCCACATTTGATGAACACTTTGTGCTTTGAGATGTCTTTTTTATACTATTAGCAAAAAGTTTTGCATCATTTGTTATTTTGGTCAGTCTCACTCAATTTACATCATGTCTATTTTTGGATAATGCTCCACCACTTCATATTAATCTCGTCCATACATTTTAATTTTCTTTTAATTTCATCTACACAATTTATTCTCTTTTCATTTATTACCATCATCCACTTTTTTCTTAAAACAAAACACTCAACTTTCTCTTCACATCAAACTAAACAGGACAGAGAGTACATAACATTTGCAACAGAAAACAGTAAATAATAATTGAAAATCAAAACATATCTTGAGCAGAGATAAAGAGACTAACCCAGAAATGTGTTCTTCAACTAGATATGATCTGATGAACTCTTGCCTATTTTCATTTTTATTCATACAATCATATGCCCCTTAATTTGTTGAAAAGTACTTCTATATATAGTATGTGGCAGATTTACCAGTAGGCACAGGTTGGCCCACCCTAAGAATTCAATTATAATGCAATACAAATTATTCTACTCTTTGAATCACAAAACTTGATCATTCCGCTGTCAACATTACATGATTACTCAAATGCTCTAGACTCCCCGTAATTTTCGACCATCTCTGTAAGAAACTTTTTCTGGATGCTAGTAAGGAAGATTTACATCTTTTCACCAAAAGTTCGGAATTTCTCTTTAACCCACAACTTTCAATACAACCCAAATAAAGTTACGGTAAATTTAAAAAAATTCCAGAAATGGGCACACTTACATCTCACAGAGGAATTTCATCGAACAGTTGGTGGCCAATAAAGGTTAAAGCATTCTTAGAAAAAACTAGCTTTTGGGAGTTGAAATTCCATAACTTTTCATATACTTGGGCCAATTTCAGTATGTTATTCATTATTAAAGGCCATAAATGAATGGGATTTAAGATTGACCATTGATGATGTTGAAAGCCGATAGCATTATTAAAACTTAAAAGTTAAGGATCTTGAAACTTGGAATTATTGTAGTTGATTATTTGTGATTGATAATGACATTTGTTCATGGACGGCTAAAAATTTGTTGCTGCAAAGAATCCCCATTATTGGTTAACAATAGTAACGGATAAAAATTTTGTTCTATTTTCTAAGAAAATGTTAGGCTTCCACTATGTAATTTAGAAATATTTTTAAACAAAATAGTTAATTATGGTCCGTTGATTCAAAATACCTCAAACTATTAGACACTACTAGGGGTGTTCAAAAATCCGACCCGGTTTATCCGGTATCCGGTTCTAAAAACCGGATTTTGAAAAGCGGATATTCTGGACCGGGTACCCGGTTTATAAACCGGATATTCGGGTCGGAACCGGATACGCATTTTTATAAATCCGGGTACCCGGTATCCGAATTTTTATTTTAAAAAAAAAAATTTTTTTTTACTGCTAGTAGGGCCGGCTGTGCTGCTTTTTACTTTCTTTTAATTGAGTCTAAAATTCAATTTTTAAACCTAGGTATTTAAATCCAAAGGCCAAAGTTAACCCTAATTTTCCCTCTCTCATCTCATCCCTTCACACTGTCGTTTCATCTGCTTCTTCCTCACAACTCTCATCTCATCCCTCACAATTTTTAAACCTAGGTTTTGTAGATAAAATAACAGCGGAATTAAAGATGATTAAGCAAGATTAGGGTTGAATACTTTTTGTATTAAGTATAATGACATAATACATCGACTATAAATATACAAGCTCGACACTAATAACGGAAACAAAATATACAAGGAAATAAAATAAAATCAGCCTAGAATAATTACAATATTCTCTAAATATTCCTACACTCCCCCTCAAGTTAGGTAATAGGGTTCCCGATTCCTAACTTGGACAAAGCACTATCAAACGCTTCTGCTGAAACTCCCTTTGTAAGAATGTCAGCTAGCTGTTCTGCAGATTTCACATGGGGAATGCGAATAATATCGTTTTCCAGTTTCTCCTTTATAAAGTGTCGATCAATCTCGACATGCTTGGTACGATCATGCTGAACTGGGTTCTCTGAAATATCAATGGCTGATTTGTTATCACAGTATAAAGTGCATGCTTCCTTGGTGGGAAATTAAGCTCACTGAGTAGCTTTCTAAGCCATAGGACCTCTGTTATCCCCTTAGCTACTCCTCTGAATTCAGCTTCAGCGCTAGACAAGGCCACCACCTTTTGTTTCTTACTTCTCCATGTAACAAGATTACCCCCGACAAGAGTAAAGAATCCTGATGTGGATTTTCTGCTATCACGATCTCCAGCCCAATCAGCATCAGTGTAGGCTATAAGATCCAAATGCCCGTTCTTCTTAAAGAAGACTCCTCTATCACTTGTCCCCTTTAAATATCTAATAATCCTTATAACAGCATCCATGTGAGAAGTTTGAGGCATGTGCATGAAGCGACTCACAACTCCCACTGCATAAGCGATGTCAGGTCGAGTATGAGACAAGTAGATGAGTTTCCCTACTAACTTCTGATATTGCTCTCTATCTGTCATCTCCCCATCAGGATCAGTCTGCAGTTTATGATTAGTAACGATCGGAGTATCTGCCGGCTTGCAATCGAGCATACCTACTTCAGCTAGTAGGTCCAAAATATACTTCTTTTGGTTAATAAAGATCCCTCCTTTTGATCTGAGAACCTCTATGCCAAGGAAGTATTTCAAGTTCCCCAAATCCTTCATTTCGAACTCCTTAAACAATTTCCCTTTCAGATCATCTATCTCCTTCTGATTATTTCCTGTTATCACCATATCATCAACATATATAATAAGACAAGTAATATCATTCTTCCCTTTCTTCAAGAACAGAGTGTGATCGGAGTTGCTTTGTTTATAGCCAAACTTCTTCATTGCTGCAGTAAATCTCCCAAACCATGCCCTAGGAGACTGTTTCAAACCATAAAGAGCTCTCTTCAATTTACACCCTTCACCAGGTGCAAAATCATCTGTGAACCCAGGTGGCCCATGCATATACACTTCTTCCTCTATCTCTCCATGGAGGAACGCATTCTTCACATCAAACTGGTATAGAGGCCAGTCTTTGTTTGCAGCTATGGAAAACAGAACCCTGATAGTATCAATTTTAGCAACAGGAGAGAAGGTTTCAGAGTAGTCAATACCGTAGGTCTGAGTGTATCCTTTTGCCACAAGTCGAGCTTTATATCTTTCGATACTCCCATCTGCATGATACTTTATAGTGAACACCCACTTACACCCTACAGTTTTCTTTCCTTCAGGTAAGGCACACTTCTCCCAAGTATTGTTCTTGTTAAGAGCCATAATCTCATCCTCCATAGCTTTCCTCCACTTTGGATCCTGGAGAGCTTGTTCAGCATTTTTCGGAAGGTGTTCAGAGTACAGACTTGCTTGGAAAGCTTTCGCAAGAGATGTCAAGTTACTGCTTCCTCCTGTATTAATGGGATATCGAGACCTCTGAGCCTCAAACTCTGGATCATACCTCTTGGGAGGAACACCTCGTGTCCTCATAGGAGGTAGCTCATACCTGCATGGAGAATCAGTACTACCAAGAAATTCATTATCAACATTAGTAGGCTCAATGGGCTCAATAGGTACCTCCTGAGGTTCATGGATCACCTCCTCATCATTGGATGTCTCAGGCGGGGCTGGTGCAGTCTGATCAGGAAGGAGTACTATGTTTTCTGAAGCACCATCAGTGGGATTATCGACCTGTTCTTTTTGGTCTAGATCATCAGAGATAGAATAATTAAACCAGCTCAAGTCATCACATGTAGTCTCCCCCTGAGGACGAAGCTGGGAATAGAAGTAGGATGTCTCAAAGAAGTCACAGTCCATAGTAGTGTAGAGTCTATTGTGAATCGGATCATAACAGCGATACCCTTTTTGATTGACCCCATATCCCACAAAGATGCACTTAACAGCCCGGGGTTCAAGTTTGTGTCGGTTAATCTGAGGAAGATGAACATAAACAATACACCCAAAAATTCTAGGAGGTAAGGAGTGGGTAGAAGGGATGGTAAAGTGTGTTTGGAGGATGTCAAGAGGTGTTTTGAAGTTAAGGGTTTTGGAAGGAAGACGGTTAGTGAGATAGGTAGCTGAGGCAATGGCTTCAGGCCAAAAATGAGAGGGAACATGGGCTTCGAACATAAGGGCACGACTGATTTCCAAAAGGGTTCGGTTTTTTCGCTCAGCTACTCCATTTTGTTGTGGTGTGTGGGGACAGGAAGTTTGATGGATAAGGCCATGGTTTGCAAAAAATTGTTCCATTTGTTGGTTCATATATTCCCCCCCATTATCAGAACGAATAATTTTGGGTGTAGTTTGGAACTGGTTCACAATCATATGATAAAATTTCACAAACACATCAAAAACATCTGACTTATGTCTCAAAAAATACACCCAACACATCCGAGTACAATCATCAATAAAAGACACAAAATAAGAGTAACGCTGTTTATTAAACTCAGGAGCTGGGCCCCAAACATCAGAATGTATCAAGATAAAAGGTTCACTACTACGACTACTACTAGAAATATAAGAATGTTTGTGACTCTTCGCAAGAATACAAGCTTCACAGTCAAGGGTTACAGAATGACTACATAATGACGGGAAGAGACGTTTTAGATACCCTAATGATGGATGTCCAAGACGCCTATGCCAAGTCCATAACTGATGATCCTGAGACCCGCGAGCAAGTGAAGTGTGACCCTTTTGAAGTGCCTCATCCACATAGTACAGCCCATCCTTCTCAGTACCACGCCCAATGATCATCCCCGTCTGAGCATCCTGTACAACACAATCAGAAGAAGACATGAGAACAGTGCAATTTAATTCCCGAGTTAATTGACTAATGGAAAGCAATTTATGAGATAAACTGGGAATCAAGAGACAATTTTTTAATTTTAATGACGGAGAAACATTAACGGGCCCGGACCAATCAACATCAACAAGCTCTCCATTTGCGGTTTGAATGTGGCTACGGGTTTTTGGGTTAATGGAAATAAGATCACGAGGGTCGAATGTCATAGTATCGGTGGCCCCGCAATCAAATATCCATTTGGAGGGAGAATGTGTTTGGCAAGCAAGCCCAAAAGACAAATTGGGCCGTGGGTTTGTGGGATTAAGGTGGGACGGGTTTTTTGGGGTTTTATTTGTGGGTTTATTTGAGTGGAGTAGGGTTAGGGTAGTGGGGCTATTTAAGGAGTGAGAAAGGAAAGTTTTTTCACTCTCCTCCCTTTCTCTCTCTGGTCCGGCCGTTTCTGTCTCTCTTCTTGCTACTGTTTCACCTTGGCTGCCATTGATGAACTCCTCTGAGCTTGGGTTTGGCTTGTTTGCAGGCATGGTCTCTTGGTAGGGAACACCGGTGGCTAGGTTAGCCTTGCCGCCGGCACGGTGAGGCTGTGCCTTGGTGGCGGCTTTCCTCTGCCGGTGTTCTTCCCACCACTCCGGGAAGCCGTGTAATTTGAAGCAACTTTCCTTTGTGTGTCGGCTACCACCACAATGAGAGCACTTGAGGTGAGACTTGTCATCCACTTCCCGCCGGAATGAGGTCAGATCTGACCGGTGGTGGTGTTTAACGGCCAACCCGCTCCCTATTTCTGAGGGATTCTTTCCCTGTGATGAAGTGTGAGTCATAATCTCACGCCTTGAGATTTCCCGACGTATGGTGGCATACGCCACTTCGACGGTAGGAAGTGGGTCATTGTTGAGCAGATCCCGTTTTTCTTTATCAAATGACTCGTTTATTCCGGCCAAAAACTGGAACAAACGTTGTTTTTGCATAAAAGTGTTGAAAATTGTCATGTCTTCTGCGTGAACCATTGGGTTCGGTTGCCTCCGATCAATCTCTTTCCATAAAACTATGAGTTTCCCATAATAATCTTCCAAAGTGTCTCGGTTTTGTTTAAGATCATTTGCTTGACAACTTAAATCAAACACTTGGAGTTCATCTCTCCCACTACTAAGGAGAGTCTCAATGGCTTTCCATAAATCTCTTGCAATAGTGTAGTCCAGGAAATGATTAATGAGATCTTTGTCTATGTTTGAAATGATCCAAGAGAGTACCACTGAATCTTTCTGTTTCCAGGACTTATAACCGGGATCTGTAGCACAAGGAGGGTCGTCAATGATGTGATTGAGACGCCCTCTGCAGTCTAAAGCAATATTCATCATTTTACACCAAGAGGTGTAATTTTTATAGGTAAGTTTTTCAGCAACTTTGAGATCTGGTGAAATGGTTTCAGTTTGAGGAGGTGGAGGTGGGGTTGGTTGATGCATCTGCTGGAACAACTTAAACATGTGTTCCATTTGTTCCATGGTGACGAGTTGCTGGCTAGGGTTTGGTTGATTTTCGGCCATTACAGTTTCTGGTTAAAGGTTATGTGTTTGGGTTAAAAATGCAGGTAAGGTTAAAACGGTAAGTGATGACGCCAAAACAGGTGGTTCCGGTCCTGGAATTACACCGTTGGCTCTGATACCATGTAGATAAAATAACAGCGGAATTAAAGATGATTAAGCAAGATTAGGGTTGAATACTTTTTGTATTAAGTATAATGACATAATACATCGACTATAAATATACAAGCTCGACACTAATAACGGAAACAAAATATACAAGGAAATAAAATAAAATCAGCCTAGAATAATTACAATATTCTCTAAATATTCCTACAGGTTTTTGAAGTTCTAGATTTCCAGATTTCTAAGTTCTAGATTTTTGTTTGGTGTATATCATTTGAAGTAGCCGTCACTTCGTCGTGGTTAAGCTTCTAGTTCTAATTTAGAACTGATTTTGTTCTGATTTGTACTTTGTTGGTGCCTGCTGCAGTGCTGCTTGATTGAAGTTGCTGATTTTTGTTTTTTGTTAGTTTTTTGTTAGTTTTTTTTTTTTTCTTGAAATTTAATCTTGCCATTTTTTTTATTAGTTACAGTTTTTGAGTTGAAATTTAGTTGTTTTTTTTCCTTTACAATAGTTATCGATTTTTTATTTTTTTGTTGAGTATTAAATAGTTAATGATTATTTAATTTTTTTGTGTTGAAATTTAATCTTGCCATTTGTTTGTTTATTATTATCATAATAATTTTGTTAGTCTTGTATTTTTAAAGTGACTTGTATTTTAAAGTTTAGATCAACTAAGTTAACTATTTCTAAAAATTTTGTAGTTGAATTATAAATAAAAATGCTTAAAAAAAATAAGAAAAAAAAATTATTTGATACACAAAACCGGGTACCCGGTTTCTGACCCGATTTAAACCCGGTATCCGAATTCCGGGTACCCGGTTTAAATCGGGTTGGAACCGGATCGCAAAATCAAGTATCCGGAAAAGCGGGTTCCCGGATTTTCGGAACCGGGTCGACCCGGTATCCGCTTTTGAACACCCCTAGACACTACTATGTACATTATTTTGCATTCGATTGTTTTGGGTAATTTTTAGTCAACCGATTGCTCCATGGTTTATGTTTTTAGCTTTAATATTTGTCTTGTCTCGTCATGTCTTGTTTTACTACGTATTATATTTCGTCACATTTGTAGGTACTCTTAAGTCAATGTTTTTATTGCTCGAAACCTCTTTTCAAAGGTATGGTTCGTCATTGCTATCACTCCCTATCCAGTATCGTTCCCATCTGTTGTCGTTCAATGTCGCCCACTATTTTCATTGTCGTCCGTAGAGATGTTCATTCGGATGATCGGGTCAATTTCGGATGCATGTCATTCGGTTCGGTTGTGTCTCGGTTCGGGTATTTTCGAGTACATGTTACGGCAGGTCACACCCGGTCGGGTCGGTTCAGTGGGATATACGTACCTGCTACGCTAATTAGATCATGCACATATAAGGAAAGAATGCAATCCAATGCTTACCGAATAGCTCGAATAATTTGCTTTTAGTGGGATATAATAGCAACATTTAATTTAAATGTCGCTATTACAAATTTGTTATAGTGTATATAGAGGATTTAGTGACATTTATTAGAGCCTTTAGCAGCATATTAAAAAGTCACACTAAAGCTTTTAGCGACATAGGATCTAGTGACATTTCTCACAAATGCCACTATAGACTATAGTGACAATTACATTTGTCACTAAAGAACAAATTAAGTGTCGCTAAATAACTTTATGGTAGAACTTAAATTTAAAACCAATAATTATTAGACTAAAAATATGAATTAGTGGCATTTTTCTAATGCCACTAAATTTAATGTCGCAAAAAGCTAAGTTTGTTGTAGTGTGGCCTAGATACCAATTCTTAGGGAGGTATAACGATGCGAAATAAATAGCCTAAAGGTGTCTAAGAAGGGTTGTAGTCATGGATTGAAGGTGTACTGATTAGACATCACCATTTACATGTAATAAAGTGATTTAACCATGAAATCATCATCATCATCCTACCCAGTGTGTCTCGCTCATATAAACTATGGCCGGGGTCTAGGAAGGATAGGATGAAGGCAACTCATACCCATAAAGGAGAGCGCGACCAAAGGAGTACCCTAACTCAAGGAAGTTGAAGATGACCCTGCAACGTGGGAGCTAAAAAAAACGCATATAGATTAACAATAGTAGAAACAATTAAAAAAACTAAAACATGAAGACAATAATACCAATAATAATAAAAAAAAGGTACGAAAGCAAGAAAACAAGGACACCAATACGTAATCTAAGAGGGGATCAGTGGTCTAAAACATGGATATGACGCCTCCAACTACATCTATCCCTAGTCGGGTCCTTGGAGAAGTTTAACTCATACAGGTAACCTTTTATTTGCTCATCCCAAGTTTTCCTGGGTCTTCCTCGACTCCTCTTTCCCTCTACTATAATGCTTTCAACCATCCTCACGGGGGCGTCGAAAGTCTTTCTCAGCACATATGCAAACCACCTTAATCTATTTTCATGCATTTTTCTAATAATAGGGGTAACCCCTAGTTTGTCTCTAAACTCTTGATTCCAAATTTGATCCATCAAAAAGCGCCCACAAATCCACCTCAGCATATGTATTTCTGTGACTTCCATCTTATGTTCAAAAATCTTCTTTACGGACCAACATTTTATCCCATATAGCAAAGCCGATCTAATTGCCACCCGGTAGAATTTTCCCTTTTACTTACTTGGGAACTTACTATCACATAGCACCGCGGTGGCTGCTCTACTCGCTACTTGAGCCAACCCGTTTGGATACAATGATTTACATCTCCGTTAATCTCTTTATTCCTTTGAATGATCGATCCCAAACACTTGTACTTGGTCGTACTTTTAACAAATTCTTCACAAATGGATACATCTGGCCCTCCTACCGATGATATTCCGCTGAAGTCGCAATGCAAATATTCGGTCTTCGTACGAGTAATGCGCAACCATGATTCATCTCGATCCTGATCAACGATTCTACGATCTTACGATCCAAAATTAGGCGACCGATCCGGATCGTAGGTAGGATCTTAAATTGGTAGAATCGTACGATTCTACTTAGCTCCAGGATTTGAGTGGTAGGATCATAACACGATTCTACGATCCTACGATCTTATGATCCGATCCTACAAGGATAGTTTCAATCGTAAAAAAATTTCATATAATCCAGATTTTACTTATGTATATATATGTATATATCTAAACAATTATATCAATATGACTAAAATTCAAGTTTTTCTTGATTCGCATTTTAAAAATGATTATTAAAGGTATCTTTTACAAAAAAACTTAATAGTTGAAGTCAAATAAATGTTAATTTAAACCTTAAAATATTAAAAAAGAACAAATACAATTGAAAATTACTTATCTAAAGCATATTAATGCATATTTGTAGGATCACACGATCTTACGATCCGATTCTGCCGATTTCGATCCTACCTCCTCAACGATCCTACGTAGAATCCAGATCCCAACAACCTTGTGCGCAACCCTTTACCTTCTAAAGCTTTCCTCCACTCATCCAATTTATTACATACCTCCTCCTTAGTTTTTGCTACTAGCACGATATCATCCGCGAATAGCATCTACCATGGTACCGTCTCCAAGATAAATTTAGAAATCTCTTCCATAATAACCGTAAAAATGAATGGATAAGAGTCGATCCCTAATGTAGTCCTACTTTAACCGGAAAAGGCTCTATTATCCCCACTGGTGTTTGAATGTTAGTCGAAGCTCTGTCATACATATCCCGTATAATGTCAATGTACTGTAACACCCCTGAATTTCCGACCCTTAAACGAAACCAAAATCGTAAAGGAAAAGAGGAAATTTGGGTGTTACATAAAAAGAAAGAAAAAGATAAAGATAAAAAAAATTACTCGAATAGACATTCAAGGTTAATTTTGAAGGAGATAAATGAGTAGAAATTTTGGCAACACCTCCTCTAAAACTTGAGGGTGTGACCAAGGTAAAATAAATAAGACAACACAACTAAAATAATCCAAGGCTTCAATATCATCCAAAATATGTCATGATGTGCAAATTTTATTTTTAACCGCAAGCGCACGGTGTACGTGTAGTCGCGGGTCGAACACAAGGAAGCTAGGACAAGAAACTTGGTAATTTCGATTGATTATATTGCTTAGGGAGAAAAATGATTGATTGGTTTGTAAGCTAACAACTAAGAATGCAATAATTAAAATGCATATAAGCTATATGATGATGAAATCTAGGGTGTCGGGCATCCCCTAAAGTCTTGCATGATCCAATTCTCATTAGTGTCTATGAAGTGTAGGATTAATTGTGTGATTAAATTTGATCTTGTTAATCTCAAACTCTCGCTCTGTTGATTAACTATTAGATTTAGACCCTATTAATTCAATTCTCACGCGTTAACTTTATTGAACGAATTAATAAGAATTTAACTAAAGTTTACCCTAAAGCAAAGGCGATCCCAATCTCACACGCTAGTTCTATTGAATGGTTCGACAAAGCATATTTAATTTAGGGTTAATTAGCACAATTTAATCACTTTAATCCATAGTTTCATAGACACATCCAAGAATCAAATCATACTCAACTAATAGGTTCAAACCCTAACCCTAGAAAATGGATCTACTCACTAGTCATGATAAATGCAATGGATATCAATTCAAATTCAATACTAAACATAAATGACAATGAATAAGATGATGAAATGGAATGAGCAATAATGAACTACTTAATAACAATAACAATACATACCAACACAATAATGGAGAAAGACAAACTAAACTCTTTATTAGAGAAAGATTAAAACTAAGATTCAATGTTCAACAATAAAACTTAAACTAATACAATGGATTAAAACTAAGAATTAAGACTAAAGAAAACTTACAACTTGAAGGATGATTGAATACTAAAGGCTAGATTGATGTTCTTGACAAAGTAAAATAAACTAAAATGAAATTCAAAGCTAGATTAATGGAAGTTTAAGCAAAAACTAAGTAAAAGTGAAAGGAGGAAGAAGAGAAACCCTAATCAGAATTTTAGATGCTATTTATACTAATGAGACAATTTAACCCTAAGCCCAATCAAAAGACTAATTATCAAAATTCCCGTGTAAAAGACAGAAGCTGACAGCCGAGTCGGCTGCCCATAACAAGACAGAATCGCCGACTCGGCGGTTAGGACTGGAAAACTGCAGCAACTTCAAACGATCGCCATTTCTTGCTCGGTTGTCGAAATCGGACATATAATATACCGTTGGAAAGCTCTTGAAGTCTAGTTTCCAATGCCGCAAACCTTGCATTAATACGATATTCCTATCAAAAGTTATGGCCAAAAGAGTAGACATGTATCAAATTTCACCTCAAAATAACAACACTTTCTACTCTTTTGCTCTTTTACTCCTCATGCCTTGATAAAATTGATAGCTTGATACGTTCTTTGAGCCCGGTAAACATGGTTAGCACCAAAAACACACAAAAATGACTCAAAAGCGCATAATTCACCCATCTTCCCATACTTTGACCATGAAACACCGAAATAGAGTGAAACCGAACGAAATGACCCCGAATCGCCTTCAAAACACCGCAAAGGAGCATAAAAATATAAACGATTAGTGCAAATAATTGCACTTATCAAACCACTCCATGTTTAACATTTGCTCGTCCTCGAGCAAATCAAGGTTGAAAAGAATAAAAGCAAGGTTAAAAAAACGGTCTCCAAATTCAAGCACAAATGAGATAGTATATTACAATGAAATTTCTCTCTTTTTCTCTCATTTTGCCTAGGAACTCATTTCGGGTTTTCGTCCTAGCCACTCTTTCATTTTTCCAAATCTCACATTGCTCACCCACTCATGCCGCTCTTTTGCCTAGGTCGCCCTTTCGGGTTTTCAACCTAGCGGGCTTATCTCTTTTGAAACATGTTTCCCTTTTTCTAATGAATAGCATGTACAAACTTAGCAAAACAAAAGCAATGATACAATATAAACATGAAGCTAAGATTGTACACAAATGAAGCACAAAGAGAAAATGAGTAGCAATAGGGATCAAAGCACAGAAAAGAATGCATAGCTAACTAAAATACTCCAATGATGAACTGGGATAGCACCATCAGTTGCATCATTACCTCTTAAGACATGA
The DNA here is from genome assembly GCA_019776075.1 of Amaranthus palmeri. Taxonomy (NCBI): domain Eukaryota; kingdom Viridiplantae; phylum Streptophyta; class Magnoliopsida; order Caryophyllales; family Amaranthaceae; genus Amaranthus; species Amaranthus palmeri. Next base: position 27,737 of record JAAKBH010000820.1, read on the forward strand.
ACACCAGTTCTCCTTATGGCTCCCCAAAAGAAAGAGGCTTCCTATCTTAGTCTCCTTATCTCTCAAAAAACAAAAAATGATCTCACTTATGCCCATATAAATCCCAAACCCCTTGTCGACCTCATACCCAACCCAAAACAAACATCCACACAACATCAACACAACCACAACAAGATGAAACCAAATAAAACACCCAAACTCCAAACAGTATGGCTCATATAATGGAGTTCTTGGATCTCGCAATCCAAGAACTAATTTGGACAAGAGAGGATGGGGGCTTATGTAGGCTAAAAATTTGTAGCTCAAATAACATGCAGTGGTTAGTATAAGATGATATGCGAGAATATAAGTGAGGATGGCTAGGTGGGTTAAGGTGGGACAATTTAGTGGAGCTAGAATTAGATAGAAGATAAAGATAGGAAAAGAAGTATACCTGCGAATGCCATGGCAAAGGATGTAGATAGATGTCGATTGAAGCACACTCACTCTCCTTTTGCCTAGTCCTCCTTCACAGGTTATGGCTAGCACTCTCATACTTCTTTTTTTCACTTTTTTTTTCAATTTTTTTCTTTTTTTTTTCATTTTTTTTTTATTTTTTTTTTTTGAACAGAAAATAAAAGACAAAGTAAAAACTAATCTAAGAAAACAAAAAGAAAAACTACAGCTAACAGATGTAGACTCCACTCCATGTTTATCTAAAACATTGTCCCCAAAGCTTAACTACGTAGCAAGGGAACAAAAAAAATCAAAAACAAAATCACACAGATAGGGGAAGTCTAATGTAAAAAAATAATAAAAATGTTATTAAAAGCACGGGTTGCCACCCGAAAGCGCTATATTTAATGTCTATAGCTCGACTGTTGTGCTCAAGATTGGACATCGACAAAGCTCTTAGCATCTTATCGAACTCCTCTGAAAAATTTAAACCAACATGATAGAGGTAGTTCGAAAGAAAAACAACTCCAAAAATAAAGGTGAGAGCCCTTTTCAACTTGTCAAGCAGTCTAGCAGCACATTTAGGAAAATCATGCACATTAATACAATTTAGCACATATGGATCATGGTCAAAGAGACTATAACAGGAGAGTTTATCAATAACATAATTATCAGGAATAAAATCAAAATCAACAAACTCTATAGTACTCTTATGAATTAAATGTGGAGATGAAACTATAAGGGACTTTTCTTCCTCAGCCAAAAACAATTCGAGACATGAAGAAGTCTCGAGATGAAGAAACTTAATATCAAAAGAGTTAACCACTGCTAAAGTTTCTTCATCATAGACTCCGTTACCCTCTAACATTTTCTCAAGTGCATCTAGTTCACTTTCCCAAATAGACTTGGAATGACATTCCTCATTAGCGAGGTTGGGATGGTCAATGGTGGACTTATGCTCAATGGGTGGTGAATGAATGAGGGGAGATGGGAAGACACAATCATAAGTAATATCATAAGACTCAATAGCATCAGACGCTAAAGACCCTACTTCCTCATCATCAATAAATGAGCTATCACAAAATAAATCAATAGGCAAGTAAGAGTTATTAAAGTTATCACCCTGTTCCATTGGAAAGTGTAACTCACCCACATTACCCTTTGAAGAAAGGGAATCATCAAGCTCAAATGTTGCACCACTGGTTTTCTCATTGTTAATTACCGTCTGATCGATAATTGCTTGAATACGAGCAATACTAGCTGACTCTTCAACCAAATGTTCATTCATTATTGCTAATAGCTCGTTCATTGTTGATTCTAGTCTAGAATGAGATTCTTGACATTGTTCATCCTGCAAACACTGAGCAGACATATTGCAAAAAAAATCCCAACGATAACCATCATCCATGTCAAGTATTTGACCATTACCCATAAAATTAGCTAGACTCCAAGACTCGGGGTTCAACCCTTCTAATATCACACAGCTTAAATCATCATAGTAAAAAGTGTAACCACAAGAGGCCAAGTATTCCACATAACCTTGAAATCTAGAGAAATATGTGTGGAATTTCTCACCTTCATATTGTGGAAAAGAAAATATAGCCATGGATAAAGATGAAAAACATTAAAAAAAATAACAAGAAAGCAATATATGCAATAAAAATTAACAAATTAATTATCTGTCGCTTCCCCGGCAACGGCGCCAAAAACTTGATGTGCAAATTTTATTTTTAACCGCAAGCGCACGGTGTACGTGTAGTCGCGGGTCGAACACAAGGAAGCTAGGACAAGAAACTTGGTAATTTCGATTGATTATATTGCTTAGGGAGAAAAATGATTGATTGGTTTGTAAGCTAACAACTAAGAATGCAATAATTAAAATGCATATAAGCTATATGATGATGAAATCTAGGGTGTCGGGCATCCCCTAAAGTCTTGCATGATCCAATTCTCATTAGTGTCTATGAAGTGTAGGATTAATTGTGTGATTAAATTTGATCTTGTTAATCTCAAACTCTCGCTCTGTTGATTAACTATTAGATTTAGACCCTATTAATTCAATTCTCACGCGTTAACTTTATTGAACGAATTAATAAGAATTTAACTAAAGTTTACCCTAAAGCAAAGGCGATCCCAATCTCACACGCTAGTTCTATTGAATGGTTCGACAAAGCATATTTAATTTAGGGTTAATTAGCACAATTTAATCACTTTAATCCATAGTTTCATAGACACATCCAAGAATCAAATCATACTCAACTAATAGGTTCAAACCCTAACCCTAGAAAATGGATCTACTCACTAGTCATGATAAATGCAATGGATATCAATTCAAATTCAATACTAAACATAAATGACAATGAATAAGATGATGAAATGGAATGAGCAATAATGAACTACTTAATAACAATAACAATACATACCAACACAATAATGGAGAAAGACAAACTAAACTCTTTATTAGAGAAAGATTAAAACTAAGATTCAATGTTCAACAATAAAACTTAAACTAATACAATGGATTAAAACTAAGAATTAAGACTAAAGAAAACTTACAACTTGAAGGATGATTGAATACTAAAGGCTAGATTGATGTTCTTGACAAAGTAAAATAAACTAAAATGAAATTCAAAGCTAGATTAATGGAAGTTTAAGCAAAAACTAAGTAAAAGTGAAAGGAGGAAGAAGAGAAACCCTAATCAGAATTTTAGATGCTATTTATACTAATGAGACAATTTAACCCTAAGCCCAATCAAAAGACTAATTATCAAAATTCCCGTGTAAAAGACAGAAGCTGACAGCCGAGTCGGCTGCCCATAACAAGACAGAATCGCCGACTCGGCGGTTAGGACTGGAAAACTGCAGCAACTTCAAACGATCGCCATTTCTTGCTCGGTTGTCGAAATCGGACATATAATATACCGTTGGAAAGCTCTTGAAGTCTAGTTTCCAATGCCGCAAACCTTGCATTAATACGATATTCCTATCAAAAGTTATGGCCAAAAGAGTAGACATGTATCAAATTTCACCTCAAAATAACAACACTTTCTACTCTTTTGCTCTTTTACTCCTCATGCCTTGATAAAATTGATAGCTTGATACGTTCTTTGAGCCCGGTAAACATGGTTAGCACCAAAAACACACAAAAATGACTCAAAAGCGCATAATTCACCCATCTTCCCATACTTTGACCATGAAACACCGAAATAGAGTGAAACCGAACGAAATGACCCCGAATCGCCTTCAAAACACCGCAAAGGAGCATAAAAATATAAACGATTAGTGCAAATAATTGCACTTATCATGTCACGACGGAATGAAACATCGTCGGCTCATCAAATCATCAACTCGAATACGGATCGTGGTTCCAGTGTTAACGCATCGGTTATAAGGGCTACAAAAGAACTATTTTTACAATCATATATCCAAAAGCTACGCAGCGGACTATAATTTACAAGGAATCACATGGCTCAAAAAGAGAAAGTGATTATACAACCCAAAATTAACAATTAATATAAGAACTACAACGTTAGACTAATCATATAGTCATTGCTATAATCGCACTCCACTCTTTCCCAAAGCCAAGCCAAAAGCTCCGATACCTGTTATACCAAGCTATGATCCTCCTGTTGCTCAACATAATGACCATAGTCAAATGTGTCATAGCAGGAACATCATAGAGAGTCATGAACAACAACAACACATACACGTCAGTAATCAATGAACTTATAACAATCATAATCATAGCAGAGGGATAGGCAATGATATAACACAACAATAACGAATCTACTCCTTTGTCTAAACACTTCTATTAACTCGTGAGTTCTCTTCCAAAACACTAATCTCTCGAAGTATATTCAAAGATAGTGGATCTTCTCTATTCGTGGCATAGTGACATGGCCAAGGACGTTATCGGCCACCCGGCGTCCATGGAAAAGTACGAGCTCATACCCCCTCCAGCTGACCCTATCGGGTCCTACCTTCGGAAAACTAATACACTGGGGTACCAATCTAGTGAAGAGGCAACCATATTGGGATTTGCAAGGCCCGCATGGTGACGCCTCAGTCAAGGGGCGTTATCGGCCACCCGGCGCCCAATGACGAAAGTATGCTCATACCCCCCTTACGGTGGTCCCGTCGAACCTCACCTAGGGGACTACTAAGTCAATCAGATATAATCCAGCTAAGTCACGCCAACTAATCATAATCAAGGCTCCATAATTAGGTAATCACTTCGTTACTACACACAACCATAGTGCGTTCTCTACTATCTAGAAACTTGTTCTCTTAGTCTCCTTATACTTTCATTCTACTTGCCTATACCACTTTAGGGTTGTTCGGTAGCATAGTTTACTTGTTGACAATCTAAAATTTTATTATGATGCATATGATCACAAAGTATCAAAATATCTTGAAACAATGAATATGATAAATTAATTACTGCGTGTACGTACCTGCAAGCGTCACTGCACGACCCAAAAGTCACAAAATCACCCAACTAAGATTCTACTTTCCTCTTATGAACTGGGGACCTATGCAATTTAGGAATAGAACTAATAAGTTCCCTTAACTACTTCGTCATACCAGCTAAAAGCCAAACCACTATCATTCATATAAGCTAAGTTTCTAATTACTTTAGCATACACGCATCTCATTCACTACCAGTCACAACCACTAGCTCAACAATTAAATAGACTTTCACATTCGTTACACCAATAATCACATAAGCATTCTTGACAAGGGGTACATTATGACCATTTCTTTGAACCAAGGAGACTCAAGTCATAAAACCACATTACTGAGTAATTACGTAGACTACTAAAACTTACTTGTGTCATGAAACATTAATAATAACTTCTGATTTGGTTACCATTATACCACTTACAACAACCGACGAAACAAATCATGCCAAGCATCCTTAAAATGCCAACAATCACTCTAGCAACTACGATTACACTGTAAATAACTCACAATAATACTCAATAATATAGACAATATCCACCATCATCTTTATATAGTAAGTGATAATTCACCACCCCATTTTAACAACTAATAATCTTAATCATTTATAAATTTCTATTATCACCATACACAACATAGCCACCTATTCAAATCTCATGTCAAATTTATGCAAGTTACAAACATCTCCAAACACCCAAATTAGAGCAACTAACATCATTTCTATCCAAATTGTTAACGCTAATTCATAATTATATTAATTTCACAATAAAATTCTTACACCACCATAATAAATTCAATAAAATTAGTAAACAATCAACCCAATTCATGAACATGGAAAATTCTAATTAAAGCAAGAAACCAATCACATTCTTACATAGCCATAACAAGATTCGATAAAAGCTTAGTAAGCAATCAACCCAATTCATGATTATATTCTATTCATACCAAGATCTAACCATAAGGAAAAATAGTGAATGATGAGAAACAATTATAAACTCATAAACTTAATGGGATTCTAAACAAAACAATGATAAAAGAGACCAAAAGAGGGAGGAAGATGGCTTACAAAGGTAGACTAAGAGAAAATTGGAGAAGAGGCAAGAGGTGTTTGATGTGGTGGTGGTGATACGCACAAAACGTGGCCAGAGCTGCTGTTCGGCCACTTGCAGCCGCTGGTGGAAGCACGGTGCAACTGCTCGCGGTGGAGGAGGCACGGACTGGCGGCCTGTTGGTGGTGTGGTGTGCCGGCAGCTGTTGTCCGGTTGTGAGGGATATGGAAAAGAGATGAAAAAGGAGAAGGGAGGAAGGAAGGAAGTGACGGCTCCCTTTGTGAGCTAGGGTTTCATACCCTTTTATATTTTTACTTACTTATTTTTTTTATGGTTATTATTATTATTATTATTATTATTATTATTATTATTATTATTATTATTATTATTATTATTATTATTATTATTATTAATATTTATTATATTTCTAGGTTCACCTTCTTGAAAGGCCCAACTAAGAAAACTTACCTTCGAGTGCTCATGAATTTTAATAAAAAAAAATAATTTTAACTCGAACCTCTTTAGTTTAGTATTTGCAAATCCATTTTTAATCTAAATATGTATATATATAAATCGTACGTGAATGAAATTTGTTAGGACTAACTTAAATTAATTTAATATATATATATATATATATATATATATATATATATATATATATATATATATATATATATATATATATATATATATATATATATATATATATATATATATATATATATATATATATATATATATATATATATATATATATATATATATATATATATATATATATATATATATATATATATATATATATATATATATATATATATATATATATATATATATATATATATAAAATCTCCAAACCTGATTATAATAATAATAATAATAATGACGTCATAAAATGACGGGGTGTTACATGTACACTAAAGAAATACCTCTAGCTTTAAGGCTATCCCAGATGATGTGTCGTGGTATGCTATCATACGCTTTCTCCAAGTCAATGAACATCATATGCATATCCTTCTTCCGCTCCCAATATATTTCCATCAGTCTCCTCAAAACATGAATTGCTTCAATGGTTGAACTTGCCGGCATAAAACCGAATTAGTTCTCTCTAATCACCGTTTCCTATCTTATTCTTCTCTATATTATTGTGATACTGATAAGTGCAATTATTTGCACTTATCGCTTGCATTTCTATGCTCCATTGTGGTGTTTAGAGGCGGTTTAGGGTCATTTCGTATGGTTACACTCCATTTCGTTATTCCATGTCCAATTTGTAGCCAAATGGGTGATTTATGGTACTTTGGTGTGTTTTGTGGGTTTTCGGTGCTAATCGTGTTTGCAAGGTTCAAAAAACATATCAAGATATCAATTTTGTCAAACCATGAGGTGTAAAAGAGCAAAAGAGTAGAAAAGTGTTGTTAATGCAAAAGTTTTGAGGTGAAATTTGATACATGTTATCTCTTTTGGCCATAACTTTTGTTAGGAATATCGCATTAATGCAAGGTTTGCAGCATTGGAAACTAGACTTCAGGGGCTTTCCAACGGTATATTATATGTCCGATTCCGATAACCGAGCAAAAAATGACGACCGTTTGAAGTCAGCAGAATCAGTCTGCCGACAAACGCCGACTCGGCGGTAGGAATTGTTGTCTTGAACGCCGACTCAACGGTTTAAGCTGCCCAATTTCCGCATTTTTCCAGAAGCAATCGACTACTCGGCGGTGAAGACCCCTTTGGGACAGCCGACTCGGCGGTTCCCCCGGCTCAGCTACACGCGTTTTTCCACTCCACTTTCCTCAAGGGTTTTATGTAAAATCTCCTCATTAGTATAAATACTCCCTAAAATTCTGATTAGGGTTTCCCTCTTCTTCCTGCCTTCATACTTTTTCTTAGTTTTCCTTAGTCTTTAATTCAGCTTTCAATTCCTTTTAGTATCAATTTTGTTACAAGAACTTCAATCTAGCCCTTGAGATTTAATCTCCTTTCAATTTGTAAGTTTTCTTTAGTTTTAATTCTTAGTTTTAATTCATTGTATTAGTTTAAGCTTTATTAGTTGAACATTGAATTTTAGCATTAATCATCCTTTAATAATAAATTATCTTTCTCCATTATTGCTTTCGTATTCATTGTCATTGTTATTAAGTATTTCATCATTGCTCGTTTTAGTTTAACTCTTAATTCATTGTCATTCATGTTTAGCATTGAATTTGAAGTAATATTTATTTCATTCACCATGTCTATTGAGTAGATCCATTTTCTAGGGTTAGGGTTTGAACCTATTAGTTTAGTATGAATTGATTCTTGGATGTGTCTATGAAACTATGGATTAAAGTGATGAAATTGTACTAATTAACCCTAAATTAAATATGCTTTGTCGAACCATTCAATAGAACTAGCGTGTGAGATTGGGATCGCCTTTGCTTTAGGGTAAACTTTAGTTAAATTCTTATTAATTTGTTCAATAAAGTTAACGCGTGAGAATTGAATTAATAGGGTCTAAATCTAATAGTTAATCAACAGAGCGAGAGTTTGAGATTAACAAGATCAAATTTAATCACACAGTTAATCCGACACTTCATAGACACTAATGAGAATTGGATCATGCAAGACTTTAGGGGATTCCCGACACCCTAGATTTCATCATCATATAGTTAAACCACATTTCATTTATTGCATTCTTAGTTGTTAGTACAAACCAATCAATCATTTTTATTCCCTTTAGCAATCTAATCAACCGAAATCGTAAAGTCCATTGTCCAAAGCTTCCTTGTGTTCGACCCGCGACTACACGTACACCGTGCGCTTGCGGTTAAATAAAATTTGCACATCAGATGCCCTAGATTTAGCTTGAAAAGAGATTGATAGACTACTCATATCAACAAGTTGCATCTTCTTTTCTAGGGAGCCCATTTGCTAAGAACTCTACAATTAAGCGTGCTTGGTGGGGAGCAATCTTAGGATGGGTGACCTCCTGGGAAGTTTTCCGGGTGCGCACGAGTGAGGCCAAAGTGCGCTGGAAAGACTTGTGTTGGTCTGTGGGGTTAGTCTACAGTTTCCATGAGTAGTCACCGATGGTCCGAGGGGCCGGGGTGTTACAATTATTATTTCCCACAATTTCATTGTGTGACTTAGAAGTTTGATACCTCTAGAGTTCCCGCATATTTGCGCATCGCCTTTGTTTTTAAACAAAGGTACTAGAGTGTTGTTCTTCCATTCTTCTGGCATCTTATGTGTCCTCAAGATATCATTAAAGAGGTTAGTTAGCCAACGAATGCCCTCTTCTCCTAAACCCCTCTGACTGCCTTTGTTTTCCCCATCTTTTAGAGAGCTTCTCGGTGGTAATTTCGCTTGTTGACCCATATTCCAGTGGTCTTTAAATGTCTAAAGCTTGACTATCGTCCTTCTTTGGCCCCCTAGACTCATTGAGTAGGTGAGAAAAATATTGACACCATCTGGTCTTAATGTCCTCTTGTCTCAGGAGAACTTGTCCTTCCTCATTTTTGATGTATTTCACTGCCTCTAAGTCTTGCCGCTGCCTGAACTTAATCCTTGCTAACTTAAAAATATGCTTCTCCCCCTCTTTGGTATCAAGCTTCTAATAAAAGTCCTCATAAGCACAATTTTTTGCCTCAGACACCGCTTTCTTTGTTGCTCGCTTTGCTTTTTTGTAGCTCTCTCTATGCATGTCATAAGTTCCTTAAATCTCTTATTTTTGTCCTTTATCTTCTTCTCCACCTCATCGTTCCACCATAAGACTCTTTGAAAACTTTTGGTTCCCCGAAGACACCCCCAAGGTCGCTTTTGCCACTTTACGAATGGATTTTGCAATATTCACTCACATTTCATTCGCATCCTCCGACTGACTTGGGAATCCCAACGAACTTATCTTGCTCAACAAGGTTGAGGCCATATTCCCTTTGAGTCTCCCTCACATGATCTTTCCCTTGAACTTAATCTTCTTCTCTACAATTTTCTTCCTTATCCTAAAAACCAGTACTAAAAGCCTGTGTTGGGTAGGCATCTCTATACCTAACACTACTTTACAATCCAAGCATGAGTGTCGATCTCCCTTGCGCACTAAAAAGTAGTCAACTTGGGTTGTGTGCACACCGCTCTTATACGTTATGAAATGCTCGTCTTTCTTCCGAAAGATCGAGTTTGCTATAACCAATTCTTTGGCTAGCGCAAACTTCAGAAAATTCGCCCACTTTTATTCTTTGTCCCCAAACCAAACCCTCCATGCACCGAGTTATAGTTGCATGCATCTCTGCCTATATGTCCATTAAAGTCTCCACCTAGGAAAACTTCTCTTATCTTCCGGGACAGTCCTCAAAAGGTTTCCTAGGTTATCCACACAACTCACGCTTCACCTGCTCATCCAGACCAGATTTGGGCCTATAAGCACTAACAATCAAAATGACCTCCTCTCCCACAACTATCCTAACTAATATAGTCCTACTGTTATACCTCCTTACTTCAACTAATTGCTTAAGGGTATCATTGGCCACTAGGATGCCCACCTCGCTATGTCTACCATCCAAACCTGCCTACCACAACTTGTATCCCTTTATACCTTTTACTTTTTGCCCCTTTCACCTTGTCTCCTGAATCTTGTATTTAAAAAGTTCATTGGCCAATTCCAACGACTTGGCTTCTAGGGTACCTATGTTCCAAGACCCCACTCTCAGTTGAAGATCCTTTTTATAGAGGTGTTTAAGACAGACCTGATCACCCGATAGACACCCGACTTTATAACCGAACCCGATTTGATCCGACTTAAAAATAGATCTACAATTATGTATAAACCAATGTGATCCGGAGCAGTAGCGGTTTAGGAGACTCTTGGGTGGATTACTAACACATAATGGAACCTTCACATACGTATTTATGAGAAACTATGTGTCACGGGCTCACTTATTGGCTTAGTGAAAACCGTGCGGCACTAGTGTCAATGGCTTTTGATTGCACTAGCTCAGCCTTTAAAATTGCCTAAGTACGAATAACTTGAAAGCTTAAAGATAAAGATGTTAAAGAGAATGCTTGAAGAAGAGTATTTTGTGGAAAGGCTTCTTGTATTTCTGAAATGCTTGTACACAACTTGAGGGGTTTGCAAATGAAGGGGCTTGGGGTATTTATAGTGATAGCCAAGCCTCCAAAGAATTCTAGAGAATTCCTACAAGCTTTTTACATGAGTGTGTCTAGAGAATTCTAGGACACTCCCTTATCTAGGTTATTCTACTTATGTCTAGATAATTCTACAAGTATCTACAATACTCTACATAAATCTGGGGTATTCAAGAGAACTCTAGAAGCTTCTTGAGAATTCCAGAGAGCTCTAGAAGACGCGGACAGATTCGGAAAACGAGTCGGGCCGTGCCATTCTCCCCCACCTGAATGGTGCTTCGTCCTCGATGCCTCGGCTGATTCGAATTCTTCGATGAGCTTCTGAAATTTCCATAAGCGTTCAACTGGCTCCCAGCTGCTCTCGCTCATTGGTAGCCTTTTCCACTTTATCAAGTACTCTTTTGTGGTTGCCCCGTTTCTCTTGCGCATTATTCTCTTGGAAAGTATTTTCTCGGCAACCTTGTCGCATTGGTCTCGTATGCCTGCTGGAGCACGAATAGATACGTTTCGATCCTCTTGAAGGGGGTCCTTTTTGTGCGGCTTGAACAGGCTCACGTGAAACACCGGGTGGAATTTTGAATATGCCTCGGGTAACTCCAGTTTATAGGCTACGGAACCCACCTTCTTGATAACTATGAAAGGACCCTCGTATCTTCGCATCAGTCCCTTGTGCAAGCCTCGAACACGCCCATGCTCATATAGCTTCACAAGTACTTGGTCTCCTTCAGCGAACTCCCGATGTGTGCGTTTCTTATCGGCCCATTTCTTGGTTCTCTTGGCAGACTTCTCGAGATATAACTTAGCCTCGTCTGCCCGTTCCTGCCAATCCTTGGCGAATTTGTATGCTAGTGGGCTATTGCCCTTGTAGCCCCCAACAATGTCCTTTGGTGTTGCGGGTTGGAAACCAAGGACTATCTCGAATGGGCTTTTTCCCGTGCTTTCGCTCCTCATCAAGTTATAAGAGAACTGGGCAATATCCAAGAGGGTCGCCCAATCCTTTTGGTTTGTTGCTACATAATGACGGAGGTAGACTTCTAAGATGCTATTGACACGCTCCGTTTGCCCGTCTGTTTGCAGATGCATTGTTGTTGACATCTTTAGCTACGTCCCCATTAAGCGAAAGAGTTCTTGCCAGAATCTCCCAGTAAACCTGGAATCCCTGTCGCTTTTTATTGATGTAGGCAGTCCCCAATACTTGACAACATGCTTCACAAAGAGCTTGGCGGTGACCTCTGCCGTACATTCTTTCGGTGCTGGGACGAAAATTGCGTACTTTGACAATCGATCCACAACGACCAAGATGTTAGTGCACCCTTCGGAAATTGGCAAGCTTACTATAAAATCCATCGAAACACTATCCCATATGCATTCCGGTATGGGTAGTGGGGAAAGTAAGCCATGCGGATGATGCTGCTCCACTTTATCTTGCTGGCACATCAAGCATGTTCTGACATAAAGGTCCACATCCTCTCGCAGGCGAGGCCAATAAAAGCGTTCTTGCACCATTGCCAAGGTGCGATGTGTTCCCGGGTGACCAGCATAGGGAGTGTCGTGGCACTCTCGCAAAATTTCCCTTCTTAGGTTGCCCCATGCAGGAACGAAGAGTCGATTCCCTTTTGTATATAGGGCTCCATCATCGATCCAGAATCGAGCAGTTTTCCCTTCCTTTGTGAACTCCATGAACTTTTGAGCTTGTGGGTCGTGGCCTAGTCCCTCCTTGATACGATCAAGCAAATCTCCTTCGGGGGTACTTGCTAACGGTGCCAAACATACCTTCCGGCTTAGAGCATCAGCGACTTGGTTTGTTTTCCCGGGGCTAAACTCCAACTCATATTTGAACTCTGCCAAGTAATCCAACCACCTTGCTTGCTTGCTTGAAAGCTTTGGTTGGCTTTGGAAGTAACTCACGGCCCTATTGTCGGTCTTGATTATGAATGGAGTTGCTGCCTTTAGATAATGCTCCCATACTCGTAAACAATGTACTACTGCGAGCATTTCTTTTTCGTGTGTTAGCCATCGCTTCTCCGTCTCGTTGAGCTTTCGACTTTCAAAAGCGATCGGATGACCTTCTTGCATTAGTTACCCTCCGATAGCAAAGTCGGAAGCATCTGTACAAACTTCAAACGATTTATTGAAATCCGGAAGAGCAAGTATTGGTTCCAGTGTGACGGCCTGTTTCAAAGCTTCGAAAGTTGTTTGGTGTTTAGGTGTCCAACACCATGCTTGCTCATTTTTCAACAGATCAGTTAGTGGAGCGGCAATTGCTGAGTGCCCTTCTATGAAACGCCGATAATAGTTGACAAGCCCCAAGAAGAATCTTAGTTCGGTGGCCTTTGTCGGAGCTTCCCAATCCATGATTGCCTTTATCTTCTTGGGGTCCATTCTGATTTTCCCACAACCAATGATATGCCCTAAGAAGTCGACCTCCCCCAGGCCGAATGAGCATTTTTCCCTCTTGACATAAAGTTGGTTCTCCCTCAGAACTGGGAGAACGGCTCTTAGATGACCCACGTGCTCCTATAGAGATCCACTATAGACGACTATGTCATCTAAGTAGACCACTACAAATTTGTCGATGAAATCGGCAAGTACCCGTTGCATAAGAGTGCAAAATGTTGTTGGAGCGTTTGTCAAACCAAAGGGCATGACAAGAAATTCGTAGGACCCGTACCTGGTGATGCATGCCGTCTTTGGCTCATCGCCTGCAGCTATCCTCAATTGATAGTATCCCTTTCGCAGATCGAGCTTTGAGAATACCTTTGCTCGTTGTAGCCGATCGAACAAATTCACGATGAGAGGGATAGGATACTTGTTCTTGACAGTCAGCTTGTTCAATGCCCGATAGTCGACACACATTCGAAGAGTCCCATCCTTCTTGCGTTGGAATAGTATAGGTGCACCCCAAGGGCTCTTCAAAGGCCTTATGTAACCCGCATCTAACAACTCTTTTAATTGGACTTTGAGCTCCTCCAACTCCGTAGGGCACATACGATATGGGGCCTTAGCCACGGGCTTTGCTCCTTCAATAAGCTCGATCTCATGGTCGACCTCTCGTCTCGGAGGAAGCTCCTTTGGCAGCTCGTCGGGCATGACGTCTTGGAACTCTTTTAGAACCTCCTCGATCATAGGTGGAGTCGTCACATCGTTTGCTCGTTCTTCGGTTGGCGGCTCTTCTTCGAACACCATGGCAGCAAACGTTCTCTCCCCATGAGTTAGCCCCCTTTTTACTTGATTGGGACTTAGGTCTCCTTCTCTCCTGAACTTGACCAATTAAGGCTTGTCTTGTTGCATGATTAGCATTGTGTCCTTACTCGGGACTAATAGTGGCTTTACTTGATCAAGAAACTCCATTCCGAATACCAACTCGTAATGTGTCGTTGACGCCCTTGAAATGTCCTTTGCTTGGCCCCCAGCATATCCCAAGTTCACGAGCGAACCCTTCGCTTAGGTTGCTTGTGTCGGCCCCGGTGTCGAGCAATCCCCATCTCGTCCCGTTGCTGAATTTCGCCTCCATATACAAGCGTCCCTTTCATGTCTCGGATTTGGCATGGATGGCATCCAAGCGGTGTAGGCACGCTACTTGCTTCTCCTCCTCTTGGCTCAGCTCCTGAGCTAATGCGGCCAACTTGGTGCGAGTTGGGCAGTTGCGTGCCATGTGCGGCCCTCCGCATAAGAAGCAACCATCGGACATCTTCGACTTGTCCCCCTTGGACGTGTTACCGGAAGAGGCCCTAACCTCGGTTGTTACTTTGAGATACTTTCTCTTGTCTCCCCCACCTTTGCCCAAAGGTGCCTTTTTACTCTTGTCTTTGGGGCCTTCTTTCTTCTGATACTCAATGAGGCACTCGGCTACGCGTAGTGCAGTCTTGATGTCTTGTACGTCCTTACGTTGAAGCTCCAACTTTGCCCATCGATTCAACCCGTCCATGAAAGAGAAAAGAGCTTCTTTAGGAGACAAGTCAGGTATCTTCAACATGAGGTCCGAAAATTCTCGTACATACTCACGAATATGGCCATCCTTGTGGTGCAGACGACGTAGTTTAGCCCGCGCTTCATCCTCTGCATCAGCGGGTAGGAATTGCTTCCTAAACTCGTCTTTGAACTCTTCCCACGTTGTAATGCTTGGGCCCTCGTCTCCAATAGGTGTGGACATACGTTTCCACCAAGATAAGGCACTATCTTTCAAATAAAGAGAAGCTTGGTAGATCCTTACCGAGTCATCTTCTAGCCCAATAGCCCCAAAATGTCGCTCCATGACGTAGAGGAAATTCTCTACATCTTTTAGTTTGCGGCTACCATTATAAGTATCCGGTCTGGGCAGCTCCAATCGAGGAGTCACCCTCGTGACTCCACTTGACCCATTGGCATCAAGTTGTGTCTGAAGCCTCCTTATCTCAGCCTTTGCTATGTCGATCTCATTCTTCAAACAATCTACGGTCTCTTGGAAACTAGTGATAAGAGAAGCATTGGCTTGACACGCCTTGTCGTTCCGGTCCACCACTTCATTGAGAGCCCCAAGTGTCTCCTCCGGAACCTGCTGCACGGTCCCTAGCAATTCTTCCCTAAATTGCTCCATGCAAACTGTGAATATATCCTTCACGGTGTCAAGATGCTCCTCCTAACGTTCTTGGTGTTCCGCGAGCTGTAATGCGAGTCGGGCCAACCTCTTTTCAATCTCAGCTACTGGATCACCAGAGACTGATTTGTCTCTCCCTTTGCCTGCCTGTTAGCCTTTTCACCCCCAATGACTTGGGCAGCAACCGGCTCCTTTTGTCCCTGAACTACTTCTGACTCACCAGCCATAGTGCAGCTTATTTTTGTTGAAGCGTGAAGTTAAAACGAGGCTCTGATACCAAATGTCACGGGCTCACTTATTGGCTTAGTGAAAATCGTGCGGCACTAGTGTCAATGGCTTTTGATTGCACTAGCTCAGCCTTTAAAATTGCCTAAGTATGAATAACTTGAAAGCTTAAAGATAAAGATGCTAAAGAGAATGCTTGAAGAAGAGTATTTTGTGGAAAGGCTTCTTGTATTTCTGAAATGCTTGTACACAACTTGAGTGGTTTGCAAATGAAGGGGCTTGGGGTATTTATAGTGATAGCCAAGCCTCCAAAGAATTCTAGAGAATTCCTACAAGCTATTTACATGAGTGTGTCTAGAGAATTTTAGGACACTCCCTTATCTAGGCTATTCTACTTGTGTCTAGACAATTCTACAAGTATTCAAGAGAACTCTAGAAGCTTCTTGAGAATTCCAGAGAGCTCTAGACGACGCGGACAGATTCGAAAAACGAGTCGGGCCGTGTCATATGTAATAGGAGTGGAGAATTAATCTTTGTTAGAGCATCCTTAATGGTGACCTTAAACAAAGGTCATTACAATCTTTTACATTTTTTCTCTCTCCTAAAAATTCAACTTTCAACCTAATCTTATTAACAATGACTTTTTCTAAAAGATCATATTTTTCTTTCTCTTTTTTTTTATCTACCCCACTATACTTTCTCACTCTTAATTTATCTAATATTTATTTTTTTTTCATAGCAACATTGTCATATACAAATTTAATATAATTTGTTATTTAATTATAATAAATTTAATTTATGTTTAATTAAAAAGTTATAATCTTTTACTAAAGCTAATATTTTTTTTGATGAATATAAATTTGTAGACATCAAAAATAATTAACGAAATTCATTAACATCAAGTGCTCCAAAAAATTACAATGCACACATTGAAATATATTCACAAATTAAAAAACTAATAAAATTTTAAATGGATTCAAGCAATTCCCAAGTTTTTTTTTTTTATTATATCATGACAAGTATAGCCTTCATTATTTGTATATTCTAGGATATAATTTTTACTTTTGCATTGTATAGCTTTATTCTTGCATGAGTGAGTTTGTTATTACCAATGCCAGTTGTCCCATTCTGTTACATACTCTTGTATATAAGTCTCCAGGTCCTTACGTGTTGAGCATATTTGAATAATACAAAATACTCTCTTCTTTCTCTTCTTCTTTAATGGCGTCATTCTCCTAAAAGCTCACATGGTATCAGAGCGGAATCCGCTGCAACAAATTAGAGAAAGTCTGCTGCCTTTACTATTCATAATATCATCTTTCTGGTTTTCTCATTTCTATCGTCATTCTTTTTTGATTTTTCTTTTTTTTTTCTTGATTTTTTTCGTTTCTCTCTCATGGATGAAACAACCATTCACGTATCTTCTAACCGACATTCATCACAAAATCACATTGATCTTACTCAAGATCCATCATCTGTTTACTATCTGCATCCATCGGACCATGCTCCTTTTGATGGCAATGGCTTTGGTGATTGGAAGCGTTCTGTGATGATAGGCCTCATCGCCAAAAATAAATTGTGCTTCGTTGACGCATCTGTTCCTCAACCTTCATCTAACGCACAGCAAAAGAAAGCTTGGGATAGATGTAACAATATGGTGATAGGTAGGTTAATCTCTTCTCTTGACCGAGCAGTAGCCAAAAGCGTCATGTATAACAAATTTGCTTATGAGATTTGGCTCGATTTGGAAGAATGCTTTGGTGTTTCCACATCCGCTCAAATATATTCATTACAGGAGGAGCTGTCTAACATATCACAAGAACCAAATATGAATATTACTAAGTATTTCACTAAAGTGAAATCGGTTTGGGACGAAATTGATAACATCAGTCCTTTGCCTTCGTGTACATGCAATGGTTGTAGCTGTGGTCTCATCAAGAAGGTCTTGAAATTACAACAAGATCAACGCCTCATGAGTTTTCTCATGAAGGTAGACGATCAATATGGTCCTATTAAAACCAATATTTTGATGTTACCTGAGCTTCCTACTGTCTTCATGGCCTATCGCATGCTATATCAAGAGCAAAAGCACAAGGAGCTTGCACGCCTTCTTAACTCTTCTTCATCTGATTCTATGGCATTTTATGTTAATAAGCAATACACTCATGACAAGACTTCTTCTCACTCACGCTTCTCTAAGAATGCTAATTCTGGTTCTTTTTCTAAGGCCAAGCCTAATACCGGTTCCAAGCGTACTCCCTCCTATTTCTGTGATCATTGTAAGATTCAAGGCCATTCCATTGAGAGATGTTTCAAGCTTAACGGATATCAACTTGGCTTCAAACAAAGAAAATTTGCTAGTTGTGTGCAAGAACAGGATGCTAAACTTGACTTTGATAGCCTTGGTCTGACTCCTACTCAAATTGATAACTTGATGGTTTTACTCAACAAACATAAGGAGCCTTCTACTTATTTTGCTCCAATGGATCTTGAAGTCGTGCCTAGTGTTGCCAATTTAGCAGATAAATTTTGCTTTCTCTGTAAATCTACTACTTCTAAATGGATTCTTGATAGCGGTGCAACGGATCACATGTATAATACCTTGGATTTCTTTGTGTCTACTCACAAAATTCTTACTACCAAGCATAACATTACTATTCCAGATGGACGAAAAGTCATGATGGATACATATGGAGATGTTCGTTTACTGGATGATCTTGTGCTTAAAAATGTTCTTTATGTTCCGGACTTCCAATTCAATTTGATCTCCGTCCTCAAGCTTTGCATTGACACTTGTACAAACATTCTGTTTACTGCTGATGAATGTATTGTTCAGGCCCCTTCAAAGACTCGAGTTCTTGGTAGGCTTGTTCACGAGTTGTATTATGTTGATGTTCCTCCTACTGTTTCTTCTCAAAGGTCCACTATATGTGTTGCTGCTGACACTTCCAAGGCCCATACCTCTAATATTGACCTAGCTAAGATATGACACCTTAGACTAGGTCACTTACCTTTCTCTCAAATCAAGTTTTTAGTACCTAATCTTGATGTAAATAAGTTGAATGAGTCCATTATATGTACCATCTGTCCCGCTGCTCGTCAGACTCGTTGTTCCTTCCCTACTAGTTCTATTAAGACTCATAGAAGTTTTCAATTACTACATGTCGACGTGTGGGGCCCATACCGATATACTACTCATGATGGTTGCACTTTATTTTTTACTATTGTAGATGATTTTACCCGGGCTACTTGGACTTACTTGATGAAATCAAAGAATCAATATATTGTTTTTCTTAAACAGTTTCATGCCTATGTTACTACTCTGTTTAATTCTACTATTCAGATTATACGCACTGATAATGCCAAGGAATTGTGTGATGGAGACACCAATTCTTTTTACCTTAGTCATGGCATTTTACACCAAACATCATGTCGTGATACTCCTCAACGGAACGGAGTGGTCGAACGAAAACATCGACATTTATTAGAAGTGGCTCGCGCTCTGTCATTCCAAGACAATCTCCCTAATTGCTTTTGGGGTGACTGCCTTTACACCGCTACTTATCTTATTAATAGGTTTCCTCTATCAGTGCTTGGCAACATCTCCCCCTATGAAAAACTTTTTGGGGAACCTCCTACTATCACTCATCTCAAGCCTTTTGGCTGCTTATGTTTCGTGTATACTCTTAAACACAATAGATCCAAATTTCATCCCAGGGCTCATCAATTTATATTCATTGGGTATTCTTTGACCAAAAACACTTACAAGACCTATACTCCTACGCTAACTCTATTGTCTTTTCTAGAGATGTTATTTTCAAAGAACATCATTTCCCCTACCATTCTACTACCCCTAGGTCTTCTCCTCTAGCCACTTTTTATCTTGCTGCTCACACTCCCTTTCCTACATATGATGACACCTTTCTTCCCTTTACTCCTTTTCTACTCCTGACACATCTCCCCTTCATGGCCCATCCCCTATTCCACCCTTTGACATGTCTCCCTCTACCTCTCAATGTAACACCCCGAGTTTTTCGTATATCATTAATTAATAATTTAATAATTTTTGGGAATTTTATAATTATATTAAATTAATTTTGAAGCAGTTAAATAAATTTCCTTTATATATGAATTTAAATATTAACAAACATTTATATTAAAAAAATAAAATAAAATAAAATTACGATTCCTAGAATAAAGAGATTCGAATCGAGCTATTAGTATTTTTGAATGTGTCACATGAAAAGGAGTTTCTTAAGTGAGCATTTCTAGTAGAGAAATCTAAAAATAATAATAATAATAATAATAATAATAATAATAATAATAATAATAATAATAATAATAATAATAATAATAATAATAATAATAATAAAGAAGCAGCCTCTCTCTTCTTTCTCTCTCTAACCTTTCACTCTGTCGAGCGACACTGTCGACTCCGCCATGGCAGGCAGGAGGAGGGGCCGCCCACCGAGAAAGAGAGACGTGGCTTGCTAATCAATGATTCCACCCTATAACTGTTCGTGGCTTTGATGTCGATTAAGTTGTAACCCTTTTGGTGAATTCGAAAATCTCAAAACCTAATTCGAGATTTTGTAAAATCGAACCTCCTAGACAACCTAAATTGTTTAAGGGGTAAAGTATTTGATCTGCCAGGACTGTCTTGGCTAGAAAATGAAGGCTAAAGTTTGCTGATCAGCGATGATGGGAAGGAGTCGAACAAACCCTAATTGTTCGATTCTCTCTGTGAGGTATTTTTCTTGAATTGATGATACTAAATTACCAGTAATGATGGAATTAACCTAGGAAAGGATAATTACAAAGCCTTGGTTTTGGGCTTTGAAGGTTCATGAATCGCTCTTGCGATTTTGTATCTGAGGATAACTCATTGTGGGTTATTCCTTCCTCTAACTCATTGGGATATTCAGGTTGTTTGAGAGTCTCACGAACTCTGGGTTACCCAGATTTTTGGTAGACTACTATTTTCTGGGCGTCGATGAAATCGAATCATCCGGATTGTTAGTCATGTCGCTGAGGTATCAGCCTGGTTCCCCTGCCTTAAGTGATGGGATTCAATCCCTTTCGTATTTGTTGAAGTCAACCCTTGTGTTATGCCTTCTTCCTCTCCTATAGATGCATTCAGTTGGTTGTGCTGGTTTGTGTAGCGATGGCTTTAATGGTGAGGTTGTATTGAGAGTGGGTACCTTTGGCTCCCCCCTCCCATTCCCATGCTTACACTCTACCACCCTAATCTGATGTGCTGTGCTATGCCCCATTGGCTGGCTGCTGTTTTAGAGGATAGAGGGTTGTGTTGATAGATTTGTCTTTGCAGCTGCTGGTTCTGTGTATTAGTAGTTTCGTATTGGTTAGATGAGTCTTCTTGGGCTGGGTATAGCTGAATCCTAGCTACAGCCAAGACCAAGGGGGTGCAGATTAGAAGTATGTGCTGGTCTTCTCGTTGTTTGAACGACCATCCCTTTATATGGCTTGTAATTAGCAAAAGGCATGGTTTTGAAGTTCTGACAGGAAGGTTGTGGCTTGGGCGTAGTGTGATGCTACCTTCCTCTTAATGGAAGGGCAGTTTCATTGCCCTGCTGCTGACTTCCCACCTATTGGGAAGCTGCTGGTAGTAGCTGATGTTGCTGCTGGTTGAGAGTTTCAATAGTGGGGGGTTTAGTGCTGGTCTACTTCAGAAAACAGGATATATGCAAGGCTCATGATCAGCTTCAGGGTGTGCACCAAGCTATTTTGCAGCTTGGTTGAAGGGTTGAAGCCTAATGCAAGCCTTTACACCTGCTGGTCTGTGCTTTGTTGTTTTTAATGGAAGACTTGAGCTTCGTTTTTGGTGGCTGCTGTTATTTGAAGAACAAGCTACATCTACACCGTGGATGATACGGAAGTGATCCATGATGCTCTTAATGAGTTGCTGCACTAATTGAATGTGGGTTGTATATAGCTGAATGATCAGCTTGGCACTTGTGGTCACCAGGGTCCATTGCTACTTTGAGCTTGAGCAAGCGGTTTTGGGTACCTTCTGTGCTGGCTTATATCTGCTGTGATGGTTTTGAGCTGACTGTTTTTAAGCCTATGTCATGGCTTGTTATGATCAATATTCCATTGGATGTCTTTGTTTATAGTGCTCTAGTAGTGCCTTTGGAGTGTCTATTTGATGTCAGTGGATTGTGAGCTGCTGGGAGATGCTGATTAGGGCTCTTCATCCCCTTCTCTGGTTGCCCAGGGCTTTAGTCCAACTGAGTATGTGGTGTATGTGCTTTTTTTTGGGTTTCCTACTCAGCTGATGTTGAGGTTGTGTTCCATTGGTTAGCAACCTGTGATATATGGAGGTCAGCTGCTGTTGAAGGGCTGGTTGTTGGCCTCAAGGGAGATGTTGGTCTTAAAGTGCTTTGCTCTTTTGGCACCTACTGATTTGGCAAAGGAGTGATATTGGCTTACTGGATGCTTGGATGCCACAATGCTTTTGATGATACATGTCATGATATTTTTGTGTAATGACAGTCATTTGTATGATCTTGTAAGCTTTTGTTTTGTTTAGATTTGGAGATACTCTCTCTTTTTGGAGGGGTCGTTCCAGACCTTGCGAATGATAAGGGGTGTGTCCCTTGGGGCCTCGTCTGGCCCGACCTCTCAGTCTTTTGACCCATTGTAAGCTTCGGCTATTTTCTGGCACTTTATAATATTTACTTTGCCACAAAAAAAAAAAAAAAAAAAAAAAAAAAAATAATAATAATAATAAGAGTCATGAAGTGATGAAACCCTAACTCAAACAAAGCCATCACACCTCTTTCTCCCTTCTCCTTTCTCTCCCTTCTCCCTTCTCCCTTCCTCCCTTGAGAGGCACCACCGGTCACCGCCCCCAGACAGCCGCCCTCAGACAACCGGCGGCACCTCCGTCCTCCTCCTTCGCCACATCACAGCAAGTAGCACCAGCAGCCTGAGACGCGTTCTGCACCCGCGCCGCCGCTCTGCCCAGCCTGCCGCCAGCAACCGTCCCCTGACAGCCGGCTTCGGCCCTGAGCCACCTCCACGACCCACTACAAGAAATGTCTTTTTTAGCAACGAAAGAAGTCGTTGCAAAAGAGACAATATCGTTTCTATAAAGAGCTTTTGCAACGAAAACCTTTGTTGCATGTCCAGCTGTAGCAAAAAACTATTGCAACAATTTTTGTTGTTGCAAAAGATGTGATTTAAAGCAACGAAAAGCTTTGTTGCAATACCTTTTTCGTTGCAAAAAATCAAATTTCCTTTTATAGGATTTTAAGTTCTATTGCATCAAAGTTTTGTTGCTAAAAATGACTTTTTCTAACAATAAATATTATCGTTGCAAATGATATTATTTTTTGCAACGACAAGTTTCATTACAAAAAAAACGTTTATTGCAATGACATTTATCGTTACAAAAAAAGCATTAATCATTTCAAGCAATCATTTATTTTTGCAACAACTTTTATTGTAGCTAAAAATTTCTTTTTTTTTGGCAAATAAAATTTTTTTATTCACCAGAAAAAAGCCAAATACATCGATCAAATAACGGACACCACAAAGATCAGCCAAAGCTATACAAGTATCAAACTACCAAAAAAGCCAACATCTACTCCAGCAACTATTAAATACATCTAAAGCCAGCAGCTAACATAAAAACAAAAAAATAAAAATTTTGTGAGAGGCAGACAGCAGCCTAAGTCTTCACAAGGCAGCAGTTGACCCTTGTACACAATGATGCTCCAGTTGATAAGCTCATCAAACAAATCAGCAGCATAATGGAAACACAGCAAAAGGCAACAGCTTTATGACGCAGCAGTAACAGCCAACCCAGCACAGTACCGCCAACTCAAGCCCAGAACAGCTACTCAGCACAGTACCAGAACAGAAGACGAACCAACAGGCAGAAACCATCATCACAGCACCCCCCTCCAGTCTAGATCAGCTACTCAGCAGCCCATTAGCAACCACACATCCCAGTAGCATTCGAAAACAAGCAACAGCAATATGCTCAGCTCCCATCAACAAAAATATCAGAATACAGCAGCACAACAGGCATATGGCAAGCCAACAGCAGCTATGTTCAATGAAACCAGCAAATGCAAGTACTACAGACCTCAATGCAACACCGAGCAATCTTGACAGCAGCATCATATGAACAAATTAGCACATCCATATCTCCAACTTGCAGCAAGAGGTAGCAACAGAGCCTTCAAGCATCACCATAAGGCAGCAGCTCAAACAACGAGTAGTGACCAACACAACAGCACAGCACAGATTCAAAATAACAGCTCCAACATCAGCGTATCTGACTTATCAACTGACTCCAGACAGTTGATATTCTTATGTTTATAAACAGCATATCAGCACAGCACAGCATATATTCAAAATAACAGTTGACATATCAGCGTATCTGACATTTTGCATAAAGAGCAGCAGTATCAACTAGCATCTCATACAAATTATGGCCACAGCATGATAACACTCCCAACACAGCAACAGCAATAAGGCCATGCTTCAAACAGAATCAATCAACTAGGCAGCAAGAGCTACCATCAAAGACACAACCTCATCATGACAGAAACAATCAACAAAGACAGCAGCTAAAAATTTCTTCAAAATTCTAATATTATAAATCATTATACCTAAAGCTCAAAAGAACAATTCTAACAATAGAGATACACATTGCATACTATATAGTCTAAACTCATAACTACATTAGTTAATTTGTAGTCCAAAAATTACATGTGCAGTCAAAACCCAAAATGAATGCTATAAGTTTGTTAATTACAAAAGAGATTCATCTATATTGCATAGCGCACATCAAATTTCACCACAAAAAGAGTTCATAGATACTGGATAGTGCCTATCATATTTCACAGTAGATGTCCGCTTCGAGAGATCAAGAATCAAAAAACTGCACATCATCATATCATATATACCTTCAATAAATTAAATAAATCCTTTTAGACACTAAATTGACTATTCTTAGATTCAAAACTTTGTTCATATCATAGACTCTAATTTTATAGTGTCAAATTTCAACACATTCAAGACCAACTCTTAAGGTTTCAAAATTCAGCTGATATACAAAGGCAAGCAAGTATAATTGCAACTTTTTCAATTGCGTGAAGAGTTGAAGCAAACAAGTGTGTATGTGCATCCTATATCAACAGAATAAAAAATATTTTGTACAACATCACAAATCTGATCAGTTTAGTTATGACAAGCAGGTTTACATCAGTAGAGCAAAACTGTTGTGATCAGAATAGCAGCAGGTTTACATCAATGCTACACCAAGTGGTTATCATTTTGTGTGTGTGGGTGTTGTTGTCATTTCATGTGTGTGGGTGTTGTCATTTGATGTGTGTGGCTCTAGTTATTGGTAGTTACACTGATCTAAAGTTGCACCATATTCAAATACGATACGGTTACCTGCTTGGCTTTCATGGCATAGTTACTTGAAGTTGTTGCAATATACTCTGTCTAAAAGTCTCCATTGCCTCTTGTGCGCGCACTAGCCAAAGCGAACCTTGAGGAACTAAGTGGCATGAAGCATGAAAATGGAATCTTTGCACATGGGTCTAATCATCCAAGCCCTAAGTGCACCCTCACAACCTTTGGAAACCCACAAGAAAACGAGCTCAAGGTCATGCACTCGACAGAAAGTGCTGAAAAGACGTGCACAGCCACTGACCATACCTTTCAACCAGCCTCCCTTTCGTGGGTTGTGCAAGACTAACCAAGGTGTCTATGAGGGGTTAAAAAGCAAGAATGGAATCTCTACACTTAGGAGATTCTAGCAAAGCCTTAAAAGAACACTAACAAGCATGAGAAGACCACAAAAAACATGGCTCAAGGTCGGCCAGTCGAGGGAAAAGATGTCAGAATGTCGTGCACATGGCTGCTGCTGTTTTGGTGTTTTTTAATGTAACACGTGACTATGGCGTTTTTTAATGCATTGGAAGGAAGGCTTCCCATCTCTCGATTCACTTCAGATAATATATAAGCTCTCCAAGAAATAAATACACACATCTCTAAGAATCGACTATGGCATAGATCACAAGCAAACACTAAGCAAAACCAAGCAATTGAAATGAATAATTGCACAGCAGCAGTGCTAAGTGCAATTATTTGCACTAATCGTTTATATTTTTATGCTCCTTTGCGGTGTTTTGAAGGCGATTCGGGGTCATTTCGTTCGGTTTCACTCTATTTCGGTGTCTCATGGTCTAAGTATGGGAAAACGGGTGAATTATGGTATTTTGAGTTGTTTTTGTGGGTGTTCGGTGCTAATCTTGTATTCATTGCTCAAAGAACGTATCAAGCTATCAATTTTGTCAAGCCATGAAGAGTAAAAGAGCAAAAGAGTTGAAAAGTGTTGTTAATGCAAAAGTTTTAAGGTGAAATTTGATACATGTCTACTCTTTTGGCCATAACTTTTGATAGGAACATCGTATTAATGCAAGGTTTGCGGCATTGGAAACTAGACTTCAAGGGCTTTCCAACGGTATATTATATGTCCGATTCCGATAACCGAGCAAGAAATGGCGAACGTTTGAAGTTGCTGCAGTTTTCCAGTCCTAACCGCCGAGTCGGCGATTCTGTCCTGTTATGGGAAGCCGACTCGGCTTCCTGCTTCTGACTTTTGCACGGGAATTTTGATAATTAGTCTTTTGATTGGGCTTAGGGTTAAATTGTCTCATTAGTATAAATAGCATCTAAAATTCTGATTAGGGTTTCTCTTCTTCCTCCTTGGAACTTTTTTAGTCTTTGCTTAGTTTTTTCCATTAATTTAGCTTTTAAATTACTCTTAGCATTAGATTTAAATTATTGTTCTTCAATCTAGCCTTTGAGACTTAATCATCCTTCAAGTTTGTAAGTTTTTCTTTAGTCTTTCAACTTCCTTTGTTCTTAATCCATTGTATTAATTTAAGTTTTCTTTGTTAGATTTTAAATAGTTGTTCTTTATTCTTCCTTTAATACAAGAGTTAATTTATTCATTATCATTGTTGATTAGTATTTATTGTTATTGTTATTAAGTTTTTCATCATTGCTCGTTTTAATTTAACTCTTAATTCATTGTCATTCATGTTTAGCATTGCATTTGAAGTAATATTTATTGCATTCACCGTGTCTAGTGAGTAGATCCATTTTCTAGGGTTAGGGTTTGAACCTATTAGTTGAGTATGAATTGATTCTTGGATGTGTCTATGAAACTAAGGATTAAGGTGATTAAATTGTGCTAATCAACCCTAAATTAAATATGCTTTGTCGAACCATTCAATAGAACTAGCGTGTGAGATTGGGATCGCCTTTGCTTTAGGGTAAACTTTAGTTAAATTCTTATTAATTCGTTCAATAAAGTTAACGCGTGAGAATTGAATTAATAGGGTCTAAATCCAATAGTTAATCAACAGAGCGAGAGTTTGAGATTAACAAGATCAAATTTAATCACACAATTAATCCTACACTTCATAGTTACTAATGAGATTTGGATCATGCAAGACTTTAGGGGATGCCCGACACCCTAGATTTCATCATCATATAGCTTATATCCATTTTAATTATTGCATTCTTAGTTGTTAGCTTACAACCAACCAATCCTTTTTGTCCTTAAGCAATATAATCAATCGAAATTACCAAGTTTCTTGTCCTAGCTTCCTTGTGTTCGACCCGCGACTACACGTACACCGTGCGCTTGCGGTTAAATAAAATTTGCACATCAAGTTTTTGATCGTCGTTCTCAGTGTGCAGCAGCTTCATTATCATTGTGCAACAGCGTCAAAGTACAGTCGGATCACTGGTGCAGTATGTGCAGCAGCAGCGTACTGTCTCTAATTGGACAGTCGGACTGTACTGTCTCTAATTGGACAATTTCATACAGCAGCGCGCACAGTCTCATACAACAGTAGCAAACAAGCAAGAAAAAGAAAGAAATAAAAATAACAAATCAGTGCAGCCAGCTTCAAACCATACTCGCATCATTGGTGCAGTATGTGCAGCAGGTGTAGATTAGATTTGTGCAATGTGTGCAGATAAACATGTGTACATCAGTAGCATGCAACAATAATTATGTAAGCGTGCAATATTTTACCAATCATGTGATCAGATCGGTGTGCAACCTGAGAAAGAAAGTGAAGCAACAATTCTAATCAATTCATGAGATCAGACAACATTAAATTCACACTAGACGCAAGCAGATCAGTAAGCAACAATTAATAAGCAACAACAGTAACTGGTTAGCTCAAATAAAAGCTTAAGTTTGTAATTATGCTTACTTCTACAAACCATATTAGCAATCTCATCTTCGATTGCTAGGTTATTGTTATTGTTGACTCCTCCAATATTTGGTTGGTTCGTCAACTGTTTACCTCTATTTTGAATGCAACTTGAAGTCTTCCTGGAGGAAATGCTACGGTTAATTATTTTCTTTCCACCTCCTCTCCCAACCATCGAAACCACCATTCACAAATTGAACAAAAAGAACCAGGAGCACATCATGAATGAGCCCGACATTCACAAAATGAACAAAAACCCAATCTAAGAAGAGGGTCGTTGTCACAAAATTCACAAATTGATCAAAAATTCACAAAATGAACAAAATGAACAAAATGAACAAAAAGATCCTATCATTAATGAGCACAAAAAATGGAGGAAAATTCACAAATTGATCAAAAATTAAAAAACTGAACAAAATTGACATTTACCTTAAAAGAGGTGCGTGTTGGTGGTGGATGACGGTGGAGGAAAAGGCGAACAGAGGTGCGTGTTGGTGGTGGATGACGGTGGAGGAAAAGGCGAACAAAGGTGCGTGTTGGTGGTGGATGACGGAGGATGATGGTGGTGAATTAGCAGCGTCGGCCAGCAAGTGAAGCGCAGCAGTGACGAATTGGAATGGCGGGATATAAGAATTTGGTGAAATGAAATTAGGTTTAGTTTTCACATTTTATTAAAATATACCTTATATATTTGGCAATGACCACATTGTTGCAATACATATAACTATTTTTTGCAACGACTCTTGTTGTTGCAATACCTATTAAAATTTTTTAGCAACGACCAGTGTCGTTACAAAAAAAAATAATAATTTTCCCAGGACCCGCGCTCATTTTTTAGTGGAGGGAAATGAAATTTCACATATGGCAACAATAAATTAGTAACGAAATTCGGGTTTTGCAACGACCTCTATTTTTTGCAACGAAAGTTTTTAAGTCGTTGCTAAAGCTTGTTGCTAAAAACTAATTTTCTTGTAGTGACCACTACTCCTTCACCCTCTTGCTAGTTTATTTAGTGTGAGCAATCTCCTCTTTTCTTTAATTGATTTTTGTAGTTTAACTTGAGTTCTATTAAGTGTATTGAGTATGAGATTGGTTTTGTGTTAATTTCATTGAATCTTATTATGGGTAGTAGTTAAAAGTGTTGTTTTTGAACATGATTTGATTAGGGTTTGAAGTGTTATTGGAAATTATGGGTTGTGTGTATTAGTTCTTTGAATCTTACTATGAGTACTAATTTAAGGTGTTGTCTTTGAATATTAAATAAGTTAGGGTTTATATTATGATGAATTTAAAATGTAGTATTTTGAGTAAATTCACGAATCTTAACTTAGATTAAGTTATATTTTGATAGAATTTAAAGTGAGTTAGTATTAGAAAGTTTGAATTGAACTTGAATAAATTAGGATGATGAATTTAAAAGTAGTATGTACTACTTTTGTGGCTTGGATGGTGTTTTACTAGCTAAAAATCTTGTATAAGCTTGTGTATGTGACGTTGTGGATGAATGGTGGCTAGTTATTATTTATATGACTTTACTCATGGTGGTATGACCAGTATTGTACGTTGATATCCATTGTTGTAGAGTAAATGATAATAATAGTTACTAAGAATGGTGGCTTGTATTGTCGTGGTTATAGTCGTTTGATGAGATGGTTAGTTTTGAGCTTGGTTGTTATATTGATATGTTCAATTGTGATGCTAAATTATACGACTTTGACCCAAGTTATATGAATCGTTATTAATTCGTCAAGCTACAAATTTAATTTACTCTTAATCGTTTTACTCTAAAATCCTTGGAAAAATAATAAATCACTACTACCATGAGTGATATGATTGTTATTGAGTGTAATGTCATGCATTACGTATTCTTAAACTTTCCAATGAATAGTTTGACTATAACGCACAAGCGTATAGTTGTGCCCCTTTCATTTAAACATATCTTGATATAAACTTGACTAGAATGTAATGTTATAGTTTAATTGGAATTGATGACGTAGTTCATGTGTGAACATGAGTTGAATTTATTGCATAAGTGCGTTTAGAATGCATATTAGCTTGAATCGAAACTTGTTTGACTAATTGTATAGTCGTATGAAGTCAGTGCTTCTTAAATGATGTGAAGTAGGCTTATTAGTCTTACTTTAACGTGTATAGGTGCCCGGTTCATAAGAGGGGCTTAAGAACCTCCTTCGATTTGACTTTTGCAACTTATTATCTTGCAGTTGCAGGTATGTACACGCAGTAGCTAATTCTTGCATCTTGAATATGTTTTCTCTGTGTAGCAATATTATATGAGCTATGTTGGATATGGTCTGCTATTAAATATTAATAAATTAGTGCTTCAAGTGGGAATCAGTCGTAGAGATAGTTTAGAATGGGTTTTGATATCATAAGAGTAGAATGATGGGTTATATGAGATGGAATGGGAATAAGTCCCTTATTGATGAGATATTAAGTTGGATAATTACTGTGACTCCACTGGATTGGTGCCCCATTTGGATTAGTTCCCGGAGGCATGGACCGTCTATATATGGTCGCTATACGGGGGTATGATATCATACTTTGCCATTGGGCGCCGGCATGGCCGTCACCGTCCTTGGCTGAGGTGTTACCATGTGGGTCTTGCAAACCCCAATATGGTGGCCTCTAGTCACATAAGAAGATATATGAAACTTATGAAGAGTTGGAATATGGTGAAGACATTGAGAAGTATATAGAATTGAGAAATAGATGGAGTAGGTGCTTACACACTGGAGTATCTTCCCCACCTTGTTTTTGTTGAATTTAATTGTTGGTTACATATACATAACTTAATGTTAGTTACTGACGTGTACAGTTGTTTCCTTGTTGATGGCTCATCTTTGATGGCCCTACTATGACACGTTGGTCTACGACCTTACGTTGAGCAGTAGGGGTATCATAGATAGCACTTGCAGGTTCTTGGAAGTTCTTTGCATTGCATACGGGGGGTATTGAGTGAGAATCTTAACACGTGCCATGTTCTAACTATTTTTGACGCTTTATGTGTTTTTGGATGGAAATTGTATATGTTTTTGGTTGAGGCGCGTGCCCTCCTTTTGATGTAATTTGTTCTGCTGCTAAGATTTATGTTGTTTTACATTTCGTTATAGCATCTTGAATGACTTGTATAGTCGGTATGTTCTTGGAAAACCCTGGTATTTACATGGGAACTACGATCCATATTAGCATGTCGATAGAGGTTTTGGCGATGATCTTTCCACCGTGATTTTGTTACAAGGCTATCAATGCCTCTTCTTCATGATTGTTTATGGTTTGTTTAATTCTTTTGGTGCGTTGAAATTCTAGGCAGATGCTACCGAAACTTCCGTAGAATTTTGTTTGAAAGTTTTCTAAAACCTCTTTAATCAAACTTTATTTATCTTTTTATTTTCTTTTATTTTGTTTTTGATGTAACACCCGAATTTCCTCCGTTCTCTTTCGGTTTTGGTTCTGTTCAGAGGGTTGTAAATTCAGGGGTGTTACACTCAAGATGTTACTAGTACATCTTCTCCCTCTCCTAATAATAACCCACCAGAAATATCTTTCATAGTTGATCTCTCTCATCCTCCTTCTTTACCTCCACTTCCTTCACGCAAATCTACTCGCCCCACTCGTCACCTTTCTCATTTACAAGATTTTTTCTGTAACTCTTCTCATTGGTGCAATTTGGTTCATTTTAATTCATAACCTCTTGACCACCAATCTTTACTTGCTTCTCAGTCTAATCTCCATGAACCTCGCACCTATAAAAAAGCCGTGCAAGACCCATTGTGGGTCCAGGCCATGTCTTCTGAATTACATGCTCTCTAAACTAATCACACATGGGACTTAGTTCCCCTTCCTATTGGTAAAAAATGTGTTGGATGCAAATGGGTTTACAAAATTAAATTGAAGGCCAACGGCTCTATTGAACGATACAAAGTTCGTTTAGTTGCTAAAGGGTATACTCAGGAATATGGTATTGACTTTCATGACACTTTTTCTCCGGTGGTCCGTATGACTACTATCCGTTGTATCTTGGCTCTCACTGCTTCCAAACATTGGCCTCTACATCAACTTGATGTGAATAACGCGTTCCTCCATGGTGATCTTTATGAGGACGTATATATGTCTTTGCCCGATGGTTTATCCGCTCCTCCTAATATGATATGCAAGCTTCGTAAGTCTTTGTATGGCCTCAAACAAGCCTCTCGACAGTGGTTCGCTAAGCTTACTGCAGCCTTACTCTCTCAGGGTTTTACTCAGTCCAAATTGGATTATTCATTGTTCACCCATAAGTCCGATGATCTTATTACTATCGTGGCTGTTTACGTCGATGATATTGTTGTTACTGGTAATGCTCCTCATCTTATCTCGCAGCTTAAGTCATATCTACATTCGGTATTCAGCATCAAGGATCTTGGCACTTTGAGTTTTTTCCTTCGTCTTGAACTTACTTATTCACAAATTGGTATTATTGTCACTCAGCAGAAATTTAGCAAAGAATTACTTCGTGACTCTAGGCTTAATGACCTTTGGCCTCATGTCACTTCATTACCTTTGAATCACAAGCGTTCCTCACTGGATTCTTCATTATTTTCTAATCCCACGTTATATTGCAGTCTCGTCGGCAAATTGAATTTCCTCACCAACACTCGTCCTAACTTGTCTTACTTAGTACAAGCTCTAAGTCAGCATATGCAGAAACCGACAATCCATCATTTTGAGGCACTTTACACATACTTTGTGTTATTTATCTGCTACATTGGGCCAAGGGATTCTTTCATCTGGTTCAGATCATTTGGTGCTTCAAGCTTTTTCCGACTCCGACTGGGGCGCTTGTCTTGACACGCGTCGTTCTATATCTGGTTTTGTCTTACTCTTGGGGCGCTCTCCTATTAGCTGGAAATCAAAAAAACAAGCTACAGTGTCTAAATCATCTTCCGAAGCAGAGTAGCGCTCCATGGCAAGTGCTTCCTCTAAGGTTGTGTGGGTCGTTCGTCTCCTTGAAGAGCTTGGTCTTACTTCCCTCAAACCCGTGACATTACATATTGTGATAACATGTCTGCCTTGCACATTGCTCAAAACCCGGTATTTCATGAACGCATGAAGCATCTTGAAATCGATTGCCACTTTACTCGTGAGAAGGTTATGGAAGGCCTCCTCCAGTTGACCTATCTTCCAACCTCTTCACAGCTTGTCGATGTTTTCACCAAGATTATTCCTTCTTCTCAGTTCAGGCTTTTATTGGACAAACTTGGTGTGTATACCCCAACCAAGTTTGGGTGGGTGGGTGGGTGGGTGGGGGGGGGGGGGGGGGGTGACAAGAATAGCCTTCATTATTTGTATATTCTAGAATATAGTTTTTACTTTTGCATTGTATAGTTTTATTCTTGCATGAGTGGGTTTGTTATTACCCATGTCAGTTGTCCCATTCTGTTACATACTCTTGTATATAAGTCTCCAGGTCCTTATCTATTGAGCATATTTGAATAATACAAAATACTCTCTTCTCTTTCTTGTTCTTTAATGGCGTCATTCGCCTAAAAGCTCACATATCAATTCATGTTTTTTGGGATATTTAAGATGATTTTTTGCGTTTATTTATCCAAAAACATGTTAAGAAAATAGAAAAAAATAAAATAAAATTATTTCAAAAAATATCAAAATTAGTCTCATTTTATAGAGTTCGAAAAAATATGACCGTTTAAATAATTTTTTTTAATAAATAAATTTTAATAATTTAGAAAATAGCCATTTTACAATAAATAAATGGGTATTTTTACCATCCAGTGAGAAGCCAACACATGGACAATTGGGCAGGGCTATGTGTCAGGGACAAAATGTTGATTTTCTCCTCCAATTAAAGCTAGACATGTGGCAAAATGAGTGAAAAAATTGGAGTGACTGTTCATTGGAACGGGTCACATAATGACCCAAATTGTCAACCTCTTCCTCAACCCATCCAATTTTAGATCACCATTAATAGCATTTTTGTCCTAGTTTGGTCATGTGATGATCTAAAGTTAGATCACCAAAATTGATGCTCTTAGAGAGGATATTGTAGATCAAGTCCCTTTGAACAAAATAAGACAATATTTTTTCCTTGTTATTCAAGGTGTTTTCCACTCATCATAAACCAATCAATATGACTAAGATTTATTTTTTTGAATTACAATATAGGTTGAGAATAAAAAAATAAGAGAATTAAATGAAAATTGATCTCAGAATTTTATTTGTAGAAAATAGTACTTAGTTTAACTATAATAAGATTCGATATCTGCCAATGGTCTTTGTTAATTGTGTGTTACACTTAACTTTTGGGGTTTGTCATGTAGCAACATGATGTATATTAAAACCTCAATTCACACATCTTATTTTTACGTAATTTTAATATTTAAATATTTTAATTAATTTAATTATTTTTAAATATTAATAATAATAACATTCGGTCATAAATCCTCCTAATTTAAAAATAAGCTCGATCAACAAATTATATTGATTGGATCATGGGATTTTATGTTTTATATTGAATTAAATAAACTTTTACAATAAATATGTTGGTCAACTCTTGCTTGCAAGAAAAGAAAACTTGGACACTACTCTAGAAACGAAAGTAGTAATTTATTATATCACACGATGTTGCAAGCTTACAACGACTCCTTGCATACCAAATCAACTTTTTTTTTTTTTTTTTTTTTTTAATTTTATAGAGTAGGTTATGAGAATGAGTTAATTAAGTGAAATTTAAATTTGATGGAAAAGTAAGATCTGATCTGTATATAAGTTCTGATTCTCATATTCCAAATCAGTTAACTTATACTCTATATCAATTAGTAAAACTTGGACCAATTATAATATTATTTCAAACAAATAATTACTCCAAAT
The DNA here is from genome assembly GCA_019776075.1 of Amaranthus palmeri. Lineage (NCBI taxonomy): Eukaryota > Viridiplantae > Streptophyta > Magnoliopsida > Caryophyllales > Amaranthaceae > Amaranthus > Amaranthus palmeri. The sequence goes on from JAAKBH010000820.1 coordinate 62,773, forward strand.
AAAATCTTAAAATCAATTCTTAAGTGGCCTTTCTACTTATATTATACTTCCTTCATTCCATAATATTTACACCAAATACATTTTTGCTTAATCGAATGCAGTTGTCGTATCGTTTATATGTAGAGTTATACTTAACTAAATATTATAAAAATATGATATCATGAAAACATACGACGAGACCAACAAAACAAAATCACACGTAAGTATATATTTTCTTTTAAATAGGCTAAATACGTTAATTATCATAGAACGATAAATAGTGCAAAAGTAATTAATTAAGTGCTAAAAAAAGTAAATCTTATTCCTGAATTCTCAAGTCAAATATCAATAGTTGGGACGATGGCAATGGGTCGGACTCGGCTCGGATTATACATACTCCGATTTTGCTCCGGATAATAGTCGGAGTTTTTTTCGGTCCACCTCCACTCGGAGTCGGATTATGCGTACTCCAAGTTTGCCCCAGCTCGGACTCTCGGACCTCCAACGGAGTCGGATGCGGAGTCGGGTTATTAGCAAACAGTATCGTGATATTGTGTACTAATGATTCTAAAGCATACAAATTTAATAAAATATATTTTTCAAATATAATTTAACAAAAAGTATGTACTTGAATTCAAGTTTAACAAGAGAAATAGTCCTACTACTACTTAACAAAAGTTTCTCGCATTTTGATTTGGCGTAGTTCATTTCTCTTGATCTGATTTGTCGTATTTTGTTTGATTAATCTAAATAAAAATATCAAGTAGTTTTTCAAAATCAAAATTTACAATTAGTATGAGAGAAAGCTTGAATTAGTGATGTCTAAAGTTTTAAAGGAAACAAAATATTGGTGTAAAAGTCAAATTCATAGTTAGATTCTCTTCAGGGTCGGAGTCGGGTCAGAGTGTCGGATTTTTATTAAGGTCCAACTCCGGTCCGTCTATAACTCAGACTCGGATTATAAAGTTGGAGGCGGAGTCGGATGACTTTTTCTGAGACTCGAAGCGGATTATTTTCCTCGGATCGAGTCAGACTAGGGTCGGATTCAGACTGAATTGTCATCCCTAATCAATACTACTATATCTATTAATTAAATGGAGTGATTCAATATCAACTCTCCATTCATTCCAAAAGTTAAATCAAAATGTACTAACAAAGCCAAGTGTTACATAATCTCTTCTTAATTAGTAGAAGCATATATAATCTCAAACATCTAAGCAAAAAAAATACAAATTCACACTCAAATTAAACCCATGGAGCTAACAACAAACTATTCCTACTTGTATTATACATCTGTACCCATAATCTTAGGTACTCTCTATTTCTTCAAATTCTACAAAAATACACCCCAAAATAGCCCACCAACACCAGGAATAAGTCTTCCACTAATTGGCCATTTTCATCTCCTATATGAACCTTTCCACGAATCCCTAGCTACTTTATCCAACCGGTTCGGACCAATCCTCTTACTCTGGTTCGGTTCACGTCCGGTTCTCTTAATCTCCTCTCCGGAGGCTGCCGAGGAATGTCTTTCTCGAAACGACGTCGTGTTTTGCAACCGTCCCCGCGGATTCCTCGTCTCCAAACACCTGGCATTCGACTACACCAGTCTCATTTGGGCTCCATACGGACCCCACTGGCGAAACCTACGGCGGATCGCCGTCGTTGAGATGCTTTCATCTCAACGCCTCAAAGCCCTCGCCTCCATACGTAGCGACGAGGTCAAGAGAATGATCCAACGATTACATAAAATTTGTAACGTCGATCAAGTCAACCAAAAGCATAAACTGACGGCTGATGCTGCTGTAGTAGAGTTAAAGCCTTTGTTGTACGAGGTTTCGATGAACGTGATGATGAGGATGGTGTTTGGGAAGAGATATTATGGTGTTGAAGGAGAAGAAGAGATAAGTACAAGGAAGTTTAGAGAGATGTTAGAAAAAATGTTAAGGTTGTTTAATGAGGCTTGTATTGGGGATATGATTCCTTGTCTTAGGTGGTTGGATTGGTGGAAAGAAATGAAACTAAAGAAATTTGTAGAAGAGAGGAAAATGGTATTAAAAGAGGTAATTGAAGAACATAGAAAAGTGTTAAAAATGGAAGATAAAGATGGAAAGAATATAAATGGGGTGAAGCCATTAATTGAAGTGTTATTGGAGTTTCAAGAAGATGAGCCTGAGTATTATACGGATGAGGTCATTTTTGGTCTTATTTTGGTAAGCTATTCAATCTCCTATACACCATTAATTGTCATTCAATTCATGTTTATCCTTTAATTTGGTTGGAAGATGCTCCCGTTTTGTTGAGCTATTTGCTACTTGGATCATCCATTTTATGGTGTTATTATCATTCAAAATATATATTTAGCATTTTCTTAAAGGTTTTATTCTTTTGCACACTTTTCAAATTTTAGCTTCAAAATCTCTTAAAAATCTCTAATTATGTATAAACTAGTTTAAAACCCGTGTAATGTACGATTTTTTTTTTAACATCGAGACATATTAATATATGATATTAAAAAAACTAGAAATATTATACTTAAAACACTCAATTTTGTGAATTAACTTTGTAATTTTAAAAATTTTCAACAATATAATATTCTTTAATTTACTCAAATTAACTATAAATAAATGTTAGTCAAAAGATACATTAATAGTAGATATATTATTCAAGATCAATTATCATATCATTAGTCTTAAGTCAATAAATAAATTTTGGCAAGTTCTCTTAAAAATTGACACTTGGAATTTTCCAAGCTTTTTATTATAATGTATGATGTATGATTGTATAATAAAAATTATACATTAAAACAATTCTAATAATATTAAACATGACTAATTCAAATTGAGTAATAAATATGTTTCATCTTCTATATATCTCATGAATTTTATTTGAATTTCTCTATTAAGGCAAAATTGTCTTAATGTATAATTTTTTTATCATCGTATAATAAGAAAAACTGATGCTAAAAATTGTTTAAATCATCAGGGGAGGTTCTGAGCATGTTCAGCATGTTCAGCTGCACGGGGCCCTAAAAAATTTGGGGGCCTCAATATTAACTTACGTAATACAGAGTACTATATATTTAGTGTCTAAAGGTACAAAATTGATAAAAACATATCATAATTTTCGAAATTGCACAGGGCCTTCAAAAAATTTTTCAACTTTTACTCCGCCCCTGTAAATCATACACATACAAAAGAGTAAAATAGAATGTATAGCATAGAGTACTTTTTTATTTAGTTGATTTTTGAAAGTAATTCTTTTTAAAATAGGTGTATAACTGAAATTTGAAAAAGATGTTACATACGTAGGTAAGAATTGAGAAAAAGATTGTGGTGAACTAAGAATTAGAATTTCAGACGAAGGGAAAATAGGAAATTTTATGGGGTAATACATATAGTATTTTTTTTATAAGCAAAAGAAGACTTTTTTTTTTTTTTGAAAATAAAAGAAGACTTAGTCTATAAGGTTCTATTGTTGAAATTTTTTGTTATCTTTTTTTTTCTGAGCTTGAGTGATTCATTTTAATAGGTCATCACTTCGGCACTTCCATATTATATTATCTACACTTTATAATGAAGTATTTATTTGTTTACGTCTATTTTTTTATTTACGAACATTTAAGTAATCCTTAATGTAGTTATGTGGCAACTTTGCAACATAAGTGGTAACATGACGACAAAAAGTAGTTATCTTTTTATTTGAACCACCTTCTAATCTAAATTTTCCTATTGATTTGTAACTTTATTTATAACGATTTCACTCTTATTCTTTTAATCTTATTAAAAAAATTCACTTAATTTCATCAATTTAGCAACTGGCGTAAAATGAGATTGATAGACGGAGTACTAACATTATGTTGAAAAAATTACTAGCTAGGCTGTTTCTAACACATTAGTGTATTTTTGTGTAGGATCTATTAATAGGATCATCAGATACATCAGCAGAAACGATGGAATGGGCATTATCACTCTTACTAAACCATCCACAACTTCTCAACAAAGCCAAAATCGAAATTACCAATCTTATTGCCATCAAAGATTAATCCAAGAATCGGATCTTAACCAACTCCCATATCTAGAATGTATCATAAATGAGACACTCCGAATGTATCCACCCGCTCCAACTCTAGTACCTCACGAATCATCCGAACACTGCATTGTAGGAGGATACCACATTCCTCGTGGTACAATGTTGCAGATCAACTTATGGGCAATTCAACATGACCCTAACATTTGGGATGATCCAGCAAGTTTTCGACCCGAAAGATTTGAAGGGGTTGAAGGTCACAAAATAGGGTACAAAATGATGCCATTTGGGTCAGGTAGAAGAAGTTGTCCTGGTGAAGGATTGGCTAATCGGGTTATCGGGTTGAGTATTGGTTCATTGATCCAATGTTTTGAGCTTGATAGGGTTGATGATAAGGTAGTTGATATGGGTAAAGCTTCTGGGTTTACTCTGCAGAAGGCTCAGCCATTTCGAGCTCTGGTTAAGCCTTGTTTAGATATGGTGAATCTACTTGATAAAATAATGTGACCATTGTGTCTTGCATTGTTAACTTATGCTATGTTTGGAAATGAAGATTTTATTTGTAAATATAAATTTGACGCAAAATTAGTGTTTGGTAAATACTAGAATTTAAAATTTGGATTTGAGTCAAACCCATAATTGTAATCAAAATGTTTTAAAGATGAGGATTTGAGAATGACCTTCTAAACCTTGTCATTCTCAAATTCTACATTAATGATTTCATAATTGAAATCATTAATTTGAAATGAAATACTAGTTTCCAAACACAACCTTATTGAATTTGCTATATTTTTTATAATATGAAATTTCATAGTGTTATGATGACCGTCAATTTCGATTTTTTAACTGCTTATTTGGTTGTTAGAATTGAATGTTTAGAATTGTAGTGAAAATAATTTAGTATGTAACTTAAGTAGAAAGATCTCTTTAAATCATTTTTTATAATTGAATTTTTCTATTTAAAAATTGATTTTTCTATTTTTAATTATTTATTTTTGATAAAAGAACGATTTCTCATCCCTCTGACATTAATCCACATATCAATTGACATAATAATAAAGTCTTCTGTAATTAAGTTCAAGTTATAAGAAATTAGTAATTGCGACACTCGTGCTCCAAACTTTAAATCATTTTTTATAATTGAATTTTTAAGATACGTACATTAGAAAAATCAAATGTATAATTTTCAAAAAATAAAACATCCATATAATTGTGCCTTTGAAGCCTTCTACCAAAAGCTTGATACCACGGAGGGGGAGAAATATATTTACAAGTTGGCTAAAGTCAGATCTAGACGGAGGGAGGACTTGGGGGCAGTGAAGTATATCAAAGATGACAGTGGACGGGTTCTCATTAGACAAGAGGACATCAAACTAAGATGGCATCAGTATTTCTCCCAACTACTAAATATGTCAAGGGGTCCTACACAGGAAAGTCCTCAAACTTCGTACACACAAACAACACGAGTTTGTGGGCCATTTGGTGACATAACCAAGGGTGAAGTAAGTGAAGCCCTAAAAAAGATGGGGAGATTTAAGGCAGTTGGACCGGATGATATCCCGATTGAGGTGTGAAGGAGCTTGGGAGAGGAGGGCATTCAATGGCTTACTAATCTCTTTAACGCTATCCTGAGATCCAGTAAGATGCCGGAGGAGTGGAGGATCAGCACAATTATCCCTTTGTTCAAGAAAAAGGGCGATGCACAGGAATGCGGGAATTATAGGGGTATCAAACTCCTAAGCCACACTATGAAACTGTGGGAAAGAGTTATTGAGAAAAGAGTTAGACAGGAGACGGTGATTAGGGAGAACCAGTTTGGTTTCATGCCGGGGAGATCAACTACTGAGGCGATTCATATTTTGAGGAGATTGATGGAAAAGTATCGGGAGCGAAAGAAGGATTTGCATCTCGTGTTCATCGACCTGGAGAAAGCATATGATAGCATACCACGAACCATCATTTGGGATAGTCTCAAGAAAAGAGGCATTTCATCAAGATATATTGAGGTAATACTGGACATGTATGAGGGTGTTTCGACCAACATTCAGACACCAGTGGGGCTAACAGAGTGTAACACCCCTGAATTTCCGACCCTCTGAACGGCACCAAAACCGGAAGAGAACGGAGGAAATTCGGGTGTTACGTTTAAAATAATTTAAAATAAAGAAAAAAGATAATGTTTAAGTTTGATTAAAGAGGTTTTAGAAAACCTTTCAAATAAAATTCTACAAAAATTTCGGCAGCATCTGCCTTGAATTTTAACGCACCAAAAAAATCAACAAACAATAAACCATCATGAGAAGAGGCATTAATAGCCTTGCAACAAAATCACGGCGGAATGATCATCGCCAAAACCTCTGTCGACATGCTAAGCATGGATCGTGGTTCCCATGTAAACACTTGGGTTTTCTAAAAACATAACCAGCTATACAAGCCATTCAAGATACTTTAACGAAATATAAAACGAAATAAATCTTTGCAGCGGAACAAATTACATCAAAAGGAGGGCACGCCTCAAACCAAAAACATACTCAATTACAATTCAAAACACGTGAAGCGTCAAAATTAGTTAGAACATGGCACGTGTCAAGATTCTCACTCAATCCCCCCGTATGCAATGTAAAGAAACTCCAAAAAAAAGCCTGCAAGTACTATCTATGATACCCCTACTGCTCAACGTAAGGTCATAAACCAACGTGTCATAGCAGGGCCATCAAAGACAAGCCATCAACAAGGAAACAAACAGTACACGTCAGTAACTAACAATAAATTATGCATACATAACCAATAAACAATTTCGACAAAGCAATGTGAGGAAGGTATCCAAACGTGTAAGCCTCTACTCCATCTCTTTCTCAATTCAATATACTTCTCAATATCTTCACCGTCTTCTATCTCTTCAATTACTTTTACATATCTTCTTATGTGACTAGAGGCCACCATATTGGGGTTTGCAAGACCCACATGGCAACACCTCAGCCAAGGACGGTGACGGCCATGCCGGCGCCCAATGGCAAAGTATGATCATACCCCCGTACAGCGACCATATATAGACGGTCAATGCCTCCGGGAACTAATCCATCTGGGGTACCAATCCAGTGGAGTCACAGTAAATATCCAACTTAATATCTCATCAAATAAGGGGACTCATTCCCATTCCAATCTCATACAATCCAACATTCTAATCTTGCGATATCTGAACTCATCCTCTACTATCTCTACGACTGATTCCCACTTGTAGCACTAACTTAATAATATTTAATAGCCAACCATATCCAACATAGCTCATATAATATTGTTACGCAGAGAAAACATATTCAAGATACAGGAATTAGCTACTGCGTGTACTTACCTGTAACTGCAAGATAATAAGTCGCAAAAGTCACTTCGAAGGAGGTTCTTAAATCCCTCTTATAAACCGGGCACCTATATCGTTAAAAGTAAGACTAATAAGCCTACTTCACATCGTTTAAGAAGCACTGACTCCATTCAAACTATACTATTAGCCGAACAAGTTTCAATTCAAACTAATGCGCATTCTAAACACACTCATGTAATAAATTCAACCCATGTTCACACATGAACTACGTCATCAATTCCAATCAAACTATAACATTATATTCTAGTCAAGTTTATATCAAGATATGTTTAAATGAAAGGGGCACAACTATACGCTTGTGCGTTAGAGTCAAACTATTCATTGGAAAGTTTAAGAACACGTAATGCATGACATTACACTCAATAACAATCATATCACTCATGGTAGTAGTGATTTATTATTTTTTTTTTCCAAGGATTTTAGAGTAAAACGATTAAGAGTAAATTAAATTTGTAGCTTGACGAATTAATAACGATTCGTATAACTTGGGTCAAAGTCGTATAATTTAGCATCACAATTGAACATATCAATATAACCGTCAAGTTCAACTATGTACAAACAACTCACTACAACCACCACAAGCCTCCCATTAGTGACACTAGCTACTTTAATTCCTCACTTAGTAATTATTATTATAATTTAATCCACAACAATAGCTACTCCTATTAACTATTCTAATCACATTACCATTCTTAGTATCCTACAAGCCAAAATTAGTCACCACTTTTAAGATCATTCATAAGATTTTTCAATCAATCATCACAACACTAAATGTAACATAAGAGCACACACCATCAATAATTTCATTCATAAGCCAAACCCTAATCAAAACATGTTCAAAGACCACACCTTTTTCTACTACTCATAATAAGATTCATTTAAAAACAAAAACAAATTAGACACAAAACTCATAACTTGATACAATTTCTAACTAGAAACAAGAACAAAAATCAAGGAAAAGAGGAGATAGCTTACAATGGTGAAACTAGATAAAACAAGGATGAAAAGGTTAATGGTTGTGTGATGGTGGTAAAGGTGACGCACGGTGGTGGTGGTGGTGCCAAAAGGGGCAGCCGCTGCTGCCGGTCGGACCAAGATGCGGCAGCTGCTGCCGGTCAGGGTCAAGGCGCGCCTTCGTGGAGGAGTGAGCACGTGGGGCTGCTGCTGTGGGGGAGGAAGAAGAGGCGGCAGTTGGGTCGTGCTGGTGGCGGCACGGTGGCTGCCTCCTTGCTGGCTGCTCCTTGAGGAATGAGAGAAATGAGAAGTAGAGAGGAAGATGAAGGTGACGGCTAGCACTAGGGTTTTCAATCCCTTTTTGTAATGGATACTCTTCTTATTATATTTTATTATTATTATTATTATTATTATTATTATTATTATTATTATTATTATTATTATTATTATTATTATTATTATTATTCCTAGATTCACTTTCTTGAAATGCCCACTTATAAAACTCGTTTTCATGTGCCCACACATTTTAATAAAATAATAATTTGATTCAAATCTCTTTATTTTAGAAGTCGTAGTTGTATTTTTAATATAAACATACGTTAATTTTTAAATTCGTTTACAAACGAAACTTATTAAACTACTTGAAAATTAATATAATATAATTATAAAATCCCTAAAAGCTATTAAAATATTAATTAATGAAGTCAGAAAATCTTGGGGTGTTACAGACTACCCCCCTTAAAAGGAGTTTCGTCCCCGAAACTGAGGTAACAAGAGTACTAACCAAAAAAAATTATATATTTCTAGTAACTCGAGAACGTATTTTATCTATTTCAGCTCATGAATTGACGTAAGAATCGTGTGTTTATCTATACTATTGACAAAAGGATACTCAATCTATCAAAATATTAATTCATTTTTCATTTCGTGTGTTTCTAATCACCTACATTGACTCAGACAACTAATCACAAACACGTAAATATCAATTGATTTAATTCAAACAATTAATCGAAAACATGTAGATATCACACAAATTGGTTCAAACATCAATCAAAAGCATGTAAATTTGCAGAGGTTGTTATTATAGATGAGAAAATGCATGCAAACATGCGAAAATTTATCGCATTCTACCCCCCTTAAGAACTTAGTTACGACCCCGTAACTCACGAACCTCAAAAACCAAAACGGTGTGGGTATTTCTCGCGCATGTAATCCTCTGTTTCCCACGTTATCTCCTGTGTGCGCTGGTTAGCCCCTAGAACTTTCACCATCTTATATCTTTCCTCCTCGTACTACGCACCTTAGAATCTAAGATCTCGATAGGGTTTTCTTCATAAGACAAATTCTCATCAAGGTCTAAGGGTTCGGGGTCTAGCACACGCGACTTATAAAGTGTATTACTTGAGATCGTAACAACACGAAATGTCCTGTTATCTAAATTCTTTAAACAACTTTTCTACTTCTACGTGACCACCTAAGGTCGTACTTTGTGATAATCTTGCAATGTACGAAATGTTCAACTATTGTAACTTAGACCATAAATGGGGGTAAAATATCAAAACAACAAAGTCTCAAAAGTAAAGAGTATAAAGTTGCACAACACTTAACTCGTATTACTATTAAGCGCCCTAGACTTAAGGATGCGTGATTCTTACAAAACAGATTGGTTATCAACCCCAAATTGATTCACCGTTAACTTCACTTATCATATCATAATCCTAACTTTTTACTTAACATGAAATGTTCTTTTCACTGATCATGTATGATCAAATTATTTAATAACATATTAAATTATACATCATGACTCGATTAGTAGATTAACAAATCAAATTAATAACTCCGAACATAATACATGTTTTAAGTGTATGATCCAATTATATGTACCACATTTTTGCAAGTTACCGCAGCTAATAATTATACGCTTACAACCATCTCATACTAATACACATATCATTATTGTTTAACAATACCCTCCTTTATCCATCATGATATCGCATTCTAATAACGATAATATGAGAATGATTTAGAATCAGGAATGACAACATAGAGGTCACCAACATTTTTCAATTGTTCATTTACCATACGACTAGATATGTTGAAAGTATAGGATTTATATCAAGATAAAATCGCGAACTAATGTAGGACTAAAGTAATGCATCATGTACATATATAACAATAGTACTAAAGGTGACATTTTATGTATACATCACAAGAATTTCCAATATAAATAGCAAAGCAGTCACCAATCATACAAGTTTGATAAAGTTGCGATACCGATATTAATTTCACAATATCTAATCCACACCATAACATATTCATCACGACACTACCTCTAACTAGTTATAACACCGTTACCTCAACCATATGACTGTTACATCAACAATCCTTACACTATACTAAAGTACAAACAACACAAAGCTAACAAAATAATGCAGCACTTGAAATTATGCATCCCATTGCAAAGAAGTGGGATTCAATCACCCTTCAACCTAAGATGTGAACTTAGATATGACAATTTAACATAAATGTTTGTATCAAAACACGTTAAAATTTCAAAACTCTTTTCATTACATGCTTATTACGATCCAAAGAACTAGTAACATCAAATTAAAACACTTCTTGACATCAATGCTAATATTATCTAACTCTATTTATCGCATAATAATGATTTTGTATAATAATTGTTCAGGACATAATTCTTTATCTCGCTTCATCTCTCAAATTATAACTATTCACATATTCATTTTCGTTTCTTCAATATTCAGATTTGAAACGCTTCTGACTTTTATTAGTACTACATTATCTGCATGAAGTCACCTTTCAAACTTAATTTACCACGTATCACACCAATCATTATTAAAACAGTAACATATGTAAAGTCGGCTTCATGTGGAGTCTCATATAAGTGTTATCATTTCAAAACACTAGCAGGATAAGTGATGATCAATGAGATACTCTAAAGTACTTAAAATATTTACTTGTATCTTATGTGTTCAAAGACGCTCATTTCACCTTATCATTAGATTATTTTATCCTTATGTCTTGTAACTGCCCAGACGGCCATGAGAAGACAATTTTTAATATCAATGAATCTATTCTCTCTTTTTTTTTTTATCAAAATAAATTCAATTGTTATTCTTTTTAGTTAACGCTTTAAAATCATCACGATTCTTCTTCACATTATCATCTGATTAAAAAAATTATCACGTATACAAGCATTTATTAAGACTCAATTATCAGTCTTTACTCATCAATAGTGCTCTCTCGTATTAATCCATAGGCTCTTCGCGTGCAATTTGTTTAATTATGATGATTATTCTTTAACTATCCACCTTAACATAAAGTTACCAACTTATGTAAGAAAAGATATATTATGTATCTACGAAGTACAATCTAAAACCAGAGAATTTGCGAATAACACGTTTCTCCTTTGGTACTCAAACTCATGTGTCTTTAACAAGGGAAAAAAAAGAAAAAAAAAAAAAAAAAAAACGCATATTTCATTTGAAGAACCACATCAACTCGTTTTTGACAAAAGAGTAGTGATTTTAAAGTCGTTATCACATGACAAACATGAATACTATATTAATTATGATGAGGGTTGGATGCTTACGAAATCAAAATCAATAACAGGGGGCCCTTATAGTGTATAATTCATCAAAATATCTATAAACTAAATAACTCAGGCTAATAGGTTGACTATCGCTTTTACTCTCACCCGATTCTTAAGGTCTCACTACATACATAAGATGTTTAGGAAATGTTATATATTACATCAACCAATTTAAAGCATCAGTCTCAATCACTGTATGAGTTTGGAAAGCGTTATTGGTAGACATGACTATGCCACACAAAAACTCAACACCAATATCAAATGTTTTAACAAGGCATGGATGAAATTGATGTAGTAAGGGTAGTAAAATCATTCAAGGTAGTGTTTGATAACCATAGCCTACTAGTAAATGGACATATATTATAACTTTTACTAATAAATAATAACATGATATAAGTCAATTTCAAGACATTTTCATATAGAAAAGTTTCAGGAAATACTCGTATACTACTAAAATTTTAATTTAAAAGAGAAAACCCCACTTTAATATTTAAACAACTCATTTGACTTTTGAATTACTTACTTTAGCTAGACAATTACATCTAAACAATCAAAGACTCAACACTTTACCTTAAAATGTTAGTGAGTTTTATATATATAGATGAGAACTTTATTTCTACAACTGAATCATTATTTAAGATATACATTTAGAAAGACATTCTACAATAAAATTTTGGACAAGAACAATATAGAGTATTCCTAAAGATTCAATCACCACATTCATGACTATCCCATCTATAAAATCCTTCAACTCAATCGTAACAACCCATTAGTACTATAATTGGATTATCAGCTTAACCAATGTCTTCAAAATGATCCATACTACGATAAACATGTAATCCTCTAAGTCGTTGCACTTAATCCAAGGAACATGACACAAGCCAATGCAATGTACTATACTAATATGATACTTAATATTATTGATAACTAAGAAAATATATACAACGAAAAATTGGTGTGGTCGATGGTCAAACCCACCATAATGTAGAATGGTCATCATCACCTCCTGACTCTCACACTTGGGAGACATTTTCAAAATCTAACTGAAAATCATTTATATAACATATTAGGGTTGGTTAGACATTACTCCGAATTGTACTTGAAACTTTCGTGCACTTGTATGAGTTAAATAATTAATCTTTCACGTTATCAGGTACATAATCTGATTACTTAAACATACTCTAAGTTTTTACATCACTTCTTGATTATAATCCATGACTCGATGCATGACTAAATAAAATTTTAAAAAAAAACTCACACTCGTGCTACCACTTCATTTACATAAATCACCAGCTTGACTTCAAAAACTATAATATTATCCTAAATATATGATCAAGACTTTATCTACAGGTTATCATATCAATTATCTAACTAATCAACTTCATTTACAATCACGTGTAAATATTATCCTATTATTTATTTATTTGTTTATTTATTTTTAAATTCCTCATCCTTATTCGTGTTTACACTACTTACAATCATACTTGCGCAATCATTAACAATCTTCAAAAGAATTATGGTCACCACATTCTTTATAATGAGGAACGAATGTATTTGACCAAATGAAATATTCAAACAAACAAATAAACATTGTATTTATGTGTAAGATCAATATCGAACTCATAAGCTTTGCGAAAACAATTAACATGAACAAATGTTCAAGCACATAAGACCAAAGTTTATACTATCCTTACCATCAAAAGGAAATACCAGTTACAACCAACTTCTCTATAAGTCCATTATCCATACACTGTTTGCCGTAATTAATATCTATCACCCAACTCATGAATTGTCCAACATACGTAACAATTGTCATTAGTACTCGGATAACACATAAATCACCTCTACTTAATCGATTAGCATCATATCATCATTCAAACCACAATCATAACTTTTAATTATAAAAAAAAATAACATACATGAAAATAAGTCCTAAAGTAAGCTAAACAAACTGTTTATTTACCTATTCACAAGCAATGATAATCATTATGCATGACAATGTAATATGCACCTATCCCATATCTACCCAAACTCTCAAAGCAAGTTAACTTCGAAAACAAAACAATGATCAGCATTAGAGAAAACACGAAGCGTTTAGGAAAGATAGGAACCACTGGCTCTGGTAACCACCTGTAACACCCCTGAATTTCCGACCCTCTGAACGGCACCAAAACCGGAAGAGAACGGAGGAAATTCGGGTGTTACGTTTAAAATAATTTAAAATAAAGAAAAAAGATAATGTTTAAGTTTGATTAAAGAGGTTTTAGAAAACCTTTCAAATAAAATTCTACAAAAATTTCGGCAGCATCTGCCTTGAATTTTAACGCACCAAAAAAATCAACAAACAATAAACCATCATGAGAAGAGGCATTAATAGCCTTGCAACAAAATCACGGCGGAATGATCATCGCCAAAACCTCTGTCGACATGCTAAGCATGGATCGTGGTTCCCATGTAAACACTTGGGTTTTCTAAAAACATAACCAGCTATACAAGCCATTCAAGATACTTTAACGAAATATAAAACGAAATAAATCTTTGCAGCGGAACAAATTACATCAAAAGAAGGGCACGCCTCAAACCAAAAACATACTCAATTACAATTCAAAACACGTGAAGCGTTAAAATTAGTTAGAACATGGCACGTGTCAAGATTCTCACTCAATCCCCCCGTATGCAATGTAAAGAAACTCCAAAAAAAACCTGCAAGTACTATCTATGATACCCCTACTGCTCAACGTAAGGTCATAAACCAACGTGTCATAGCAGGGCCATCAAAGACAAGCCATCAACAAGGAAACAAACAGTACACGTCAGTAACTAACAATAAATTATGCATACATAACCAATAAACAATTTCGACAAAGCAATGTGAGGAAGGTATCCAAACGTGTAAGCCTCTACTCCATCTCTTTCTCAATTCAATATACTTCTCAATATCTTCACCGTCTTCTATCTCTTCAATTACTTTTACATATCTTCTTATGTGACTAGAGGCCACCATATTGGGGTTTGCAAGACCCACATGGCAACACCTCAGCCAAGGACGGTGACGGCCATGCCGGCGCCCAATGGCAAAGTATGATTATACCCCCGTACAGCGACCATATATAGACGGTCAATGCCTCCGGGAACTAATCCATCTGGGGGTACCAATCCAGTGGAGTCACAGTAAATATCCAACTTAATATCTCATCAAATAAGGGGACTCATTCCCATTCCAATCTCATACAATCCAACATTCTAATCTTGCGATATCTGAACTCATCCTCTACTATCTCTACGACTGATTCCCACTTGTAGCACTAACTTAATAATATTTAATAGCCAACCATATCCAACATAGCTCATATAATATTGTTACGCAGAGAAAACATATTCAAGATACAGGAATTAGCTACTGCGTGTACTTACCTGTAACTGCAAGATAATAAGTCGCAAAAGTCACTTCGAAGGAGGTTCTTAAATCCCTCTTATAAACCGGGCACCTATATCGTTAAAAGTAAGACTAATAAGCCTACTTCACATCGTTTAAGAAGCACTGACTCCATTCAAACTATACTATTAGCCGAACAAGTTTCAATTCAAACTAATGCGCATTCTAAACACACTCATGTAATAAATTCAACCCATGTTCACACATGAACTACGTCATCAATTCCAATCAAACTATAACATTATATTCTAGTCAAGTTTATATCAAGATATGTTTAAATGAAAGGGGCACAACTATACGCTTGTGCGTTAGAGTCAAACTATTCATTGGAAAGTTTAAGAACACGTAATGCATGACATTACACTCAATAACAATCATATCACTCATGGTAGTAGTGATTTATTATTTTTTTTTTCCAAGGATTTTAGAGTAAAACGATTAAGAGTAAATTAAATTTGTAGCTTGACGAATTAATAACGATTCGTATAACTTGGGTCAAAGTCGTATAATTTAGCATCACAATTGAACATATCAATATAACCGTCAAGTTCAACTATGTACAAACAACTCACTACAACCACCACAAGCCTCCCATTAGTGACACTAGCTACTTTAATTCCTCACTTAGTAATTATTGTTATAATTTAATCCACAACAATAGCTACTCCTATTAACTATTCTAATCACATTACCATTCTTAGTATCCTACAAGCCAAAATTAGTCACCACTTTTAAGATCATTCATAAGATTTTTCAATCAATCATCACAACACTAAATGTAACATAAGAGCACACACCATCAATAATTTCATTCATAAGCCAAACCCTAATCAAAACATGTTCAAAGACCACACCTTTTTCTACTACTCATAATAAGATTCATTTAAAAACAAAAACAAATTAGACACAAAACTCATAACTTGATACAATTTCTAACTAGAAACAAGAACAAAAATCAAGGAAAAGAGGAGATAGCTTACAATGGTGAAACTAGATAAAACAAGGATGAAAAGGTTAATGGTTGTGTGATGGTGGTAAAGGTGACGCACGGTGGTGGTGGTGGTGCCAAAAGGGGCAGCCGCTGCTGCCGGTCGGACCAAGATGCGGCAGCTGCTGCCGGTCAGGGTCAAGGCGCGCCTTCGTGGAGGAGTGAGCACGTGGGGCTGCTGTTGTGGGGGAGGAAGAAGAGGCGGCAGTTGGGTCGTGCTGGTGGCGGCACGGTGGCTGCCTCCTTGCTGGCTGCTCCTTGAGGAATGAGAGAAATGAGAAGTAGAGAGGAAGATGAAGGTGACGGCTAGCACTAGGGTTTTCAATCCCTTTTTGTAATGGATACTCTTCTTATTATATTTTATTATTATTATTATTATTATTATTATTATTATTATTATTCCTAGATTCACTTTCTTGAAATGCCCACTTATAAAACTCGTTTTCATGTGCCCACACATTTTAATAAAATAATAATTTGATTCAAATCTCTTTATTTTAGAAGTCGTAGTTGTATTTTTAATATAAACATACGTTAATTTTTAAATTCGTTTACAAACGAAACTTATTAAACTACTTGAAAATTAATATAATATAATTATAAAATCCCTAAAAGCTATTAAAATATTAATTAATGAAGTCAGAAAATCTTGGGGTGTTACACAGAGTATTTCAGTATTAGAGTGGGCCTACATCAGGGATCAACACTTAGTCCTTTCCTCTTTGCGGTGATTATGGATGAAATCTCGAAATCCATCTGGGAAACTGTACCATGGTGTATGCTTTTCGCCGATGATATAGTCTTGGCCGCAGAGACTAAGGAGGAAGCTAATAGTAAATTGGAAGAATGGAGGGAAGCCTTAGAGGGTAAGGGGATGCGCATAAGTCGCTCGAAGACTGAATACATGCGATGTAATTTTAGTGGGACAGAATCGATAGGGGAGCCAGAGGTGTCCATCAGGGGAGAAGCTGTTGCATGCACGTCCAAGTTCAAATACCTGGGTTTAGTAATTCGGAACAATGGGGAGATTGAGGGTGACGTTACTAACCGTATACAAACAGGTTGGCTCAAGTGGAGAGCAGCGACTGGGGTGCTTTGAGACAAAAGATTTCCTAGTAGACTAAAAGGGAAATTCTACCGCGTTGCGATTAGGCCGGCTATGTTGTACGGAACAGAGTGCTGGCCTGTAAAGAAGGCTTTTCGAGCAGAGAATGGATGTAACAGAGATGCGCATGCTGAGATGGATGTGTGGTAAGACAAGGATGGACAGGATTAGAAATGAGGAGTTTAGGGAGAAATTAGGGGTTGCACCTCTCTCTGCAATGATGCGGGAGAACAGGCTCAGATGGTTTGGGCATGTGCAGAGAAGCACCCATGACGCTCCAGTGAGAAGGGTTGAACACATCATAGTGGAGGGCAAGAGAAGCCGGGGAAGACCTAAGAGGACGTGGGAGGAGCAGATTAACAGCGACCTGCTCGAACTACACCTCTCTAAGGACCTGACTAGGGATAGAGCCACATGGCGGCGCCTTATTCACGTCCTAGATTACTAGACTTGTTTGTTACTGTTTTGTGTCTTTCGTCGTCGCTATTCACGGCCTCTTTTACCTGTATCGTTTATAAATTTATAAATGATCCTTATGTTTGGCTAACGTGGGTGTAAGATGTAGGTTTCAGATTTATGCAGGTCTTATCCTTGAAGACTACTATAGAGCCGAAAGACTCTTATGACCGCCCTCTCCTTCTGGGTATGAGACGCCGTCGACATTCCTTCCCCGGACCCTGACCATAGAGTCTCTATGTGCGGGAACACTGGGTATGATGATGATGATGATGATGATGAAAACATCCATATAATCAAATTCGAAATCAAATATTTCTTTCTTAAATTCGGATCGGATCGGAAGGACAAATTGAGAGTGAATTTCCATCCCACTACCACACAAAAATGTCAAAGGTTTCTTGATAGCAAAGACACTTAGATCTATGTCGTGATCCATGACGTTTCATTTTAATTTTACTTTAATACTTGCAATCACTTAATTACTAAGCCAAGAGTAGTTGACTTTGTCATTACTTTGCTTCTTTCTCATTAGAGGTTCTAAGCATGTTTAATATGTTTGGCCATACAAGACCTAAAAAAATTTGGGGCCTTAATATTAAATAACTAAATATATGTAAATTGTTGAAAGATACAAAATTGTTAATAAATATTATAATTTTTATTATTGCATAGAACCTTGATATAATTTATCAATTTTTACTCCGTCTCTTGTTCTTTCTTACATCTCAATTCCATAATTACACCTCAAAATTGAATTTTCTCTTATTTTCCGGCTTTAAATTAATAATAAAAGCAAAATTTTCTTACTGTTGCACATCAACCGAGATAATAGGTATTTTATTCCTTCTCTTATATTGTGTTTAAATAAGATTTTAGGAAGGAACTGAAAAAAGAAGAGAAGGGAAAGAAACGGAAGAGATTAATGATGAAAATTTTCATAGTTTAATAAAAGAGGAAAATGAAGGGAAATAAAATGAAAATAGAGTGTATAAATTCTAGATAAATTAAATACTAATTAGTGAAAGTTTCAAAAAAAATTTGAATATAAACAATTTTACATTATTTAACAAGTTAATTCTCCATCCAAATCTCACCTCTTGAAAAGATTAGATTTAGTTATTAATAAAATTAAGGATATTAGTCTCTCCTCTTTTCCTCCAAATCACTCAATCTAAAGATAGTGTACAAGCTTGACACACATTTTAGTTCAATTTTATATTCATTCTTCACAACATCTCACAAGAGACGGTCTATAGGATAGACCACAAAACTGGGCCAGCCCATTTTCCTTCACTTATTTTTTTTATTATAATATCAATTATATTATTTTATAATCCTAAATGTAAGGTATTATAACCTCGAATATACTATTCTATAACCCCAAATATAAGTTATTATAACCCCAAATTATTTTATTATAACCCCAAATATACTATGTTATATTTTGGGCTGGGCTTCATGGATTCCGTCTATAGAATAGGCCGTCTCCCATGAGACTTACTATTCATTCTTTAATCACATTTAAGAATAGAAACTCATCATTTTTCAATTACATCTCAAATTCATTTTATTTCCAACAATAAATTAACAATGGCGTAACTAGAAGTATTTATAACATATCCACAACACAACATTTACTTAATCTTGTAAGCAAATCCGACTTGACCGCACCCAACTTCGAAAATGCACTTTCAATAAATACAATTATCTCACATAAACACAAAACAAAAACGATTTTAAACCGATCTGAAACACCTAACTTAAAATCGACCCAATAACTCAAAAAACACCTCTACTAACAATTATTAGTGTGTCAACTCCAAGAAATAAAAGAAATCCTATAAGTATTATATATATTGAATGCTCAAACTTATGTAGTTAGGTTGTTATTTGAGTAATCAAAGTTAATAAAGGACCCTCCTCTAAAGACTTCTTTACCCAACACCAAGAAAACAAAGATCCAAACTCATCATACATGGAGATCAATCTCTTCTTATACTCCATATCCATTTCTATAGCTATATACTTATTTATAGCAAACTTCTTTTGGAAAAAGAAAGCAATAAATCTTCCTCCAAGCCCTTCTTCACCATGTCTTCCTATAATAGGTCATCTTTACTTGCTCAAACACCCAATCCACAAAACATTTGCCCATTTAGCATCCCGCTTTGGCCCGATCCTGTTTTTCCGGTTCGGCTCACGACCAACTCTAATGATCACTTCCCCTACCTTAGCCGAGGAATGTCTATCAAAAAATGATGTTATCTTCTGCAACCGCCCTCGTAACTTCCTAGCTGGAAAGTACCTTGGTTATGACTACACTAGCCTCAATTGGGCCCCGTATGGGACCCATTGGAGAAACTTGAGGAGAGTATCTGCAACCGAGATACTCTCCTCACATCGCCTTCAGTCACTGTGTGAAATACGCAGTGCTGAAGTAAAGTCTCTGATCCAGCGACTGTATACAGTCGCTGGATCTGAGGTGGAAATAAAACCGTTTCTATCAGATCTAACGTTAAATGTGATGACAAAGATGTTGTTTGGGAAAAGGTATTACGGATTGGAGGCGGCCGAGGAGGGGAAAAGGTTTAGAGAGATAGTAGCAGGAACATTTAGGCTTTTTAATGAGATTTGTGTAGGAGATATGATTCCATATCTTAGATGGTTAGATTGGAGAAAAGAAAGGAAGTTTAAGGAGTTCAAAAAAGAAAGAGAAATAGTTATGAATGAGTTGATTGAAGAAAATCGTAAGAAAGTTCTAATTAGATCACAAAATGATGTTGGAGAAGATTCTAAGTCTGGAAAACCCATGATTCAAGTGTTATTAGAATTGCAACATTTAGAACCCGAGTACTACAAGGACGATATTATCTTGGGCATCCTATTGGTAAGAAGTTTTCATTTTTTCATATGTGGTACTTGACTTTATCAAAATCCTAAAATTTTATTGTCATCGACTTTAAAGCTATCTAAAATAAATCTCAAGTATAATATATCAAGATGCATCAGCATGACCTCAACTATTAACTTATGGTTTTGGTTGAGTAGTTTCTCTGATATGGTATTAGATGTCGACGTACCAAAAGGTTATGCATTCGAATCTTATTCCTTTCTCATTTAAAAAGAAATACTTCTATAATTAGCATCATGTATGACAAGGGCATGTGTTGCACCCATATTTCTAGGCTAAAATGCTATCGTGTGAGGGGCGTGATAAAATATATAAAATAGGAAAAATTATCAAAAATAATATAGTATTTTTGCTTATTAATACCAAATTTTGATTAACCATGAATAATACTAATTTTGGAGATTTTTTCCTAACATATATCTAATATTTAATAGATTGATATAATATGATTAAGATTATGAGTTTATCACTTTCAAAGTGTATCTATGTGATGAATTCTCAAAACTCAAAAGTATGAGTTTATCAAAATTGAATATTAAGTTTGAGATTATGATGATTTTATAAAAAAATTATTTAGGGAAATTTAATGTGGTAATTCAAAATTTCAGGTTTTTCTATGTGGTAGATAAATATTTTTTTTATTCATGTTGTGACCTTGAGCATAAAACTTTTTTACATGATAACCAAAGAGGACGTTTTTTGGTACGCTATTTTAGCACAACGTATGTTTTGAAACTTTTTTTAAAAAATCAAACTTCGTGATCATCCTAATCTGAAATATTGGTGACCACATATTTTGAAATTTAATCGAAATAAGTACTTAATTTAATAAAAAATTAAACATTTTGTCTATCATATAGAAAGTTAAAAGCTCAAAATTATTATATAGACATAAAAAATATTTATAAAAAAGTCAAAAAGTCATATTTAGCACATGAAATTTTCTTAATTATGTTTCATTTAAGAACTTTAACGTAAAAAAACCTTATTGAAAATGGGGAAGTATTAGATTGCTATGACACAAACTAAAAATTCTTCCTTTCATGACTTTAGTGTTTATTTAACAATAATTATTGTCGTTGCTAAGAGACCCAAAAAAGAACAAAATTTTGAGATACGACAAAAGAGACCGCGTAATTAATATTCAATAGCACTCATCAAAATTAAGCTTCGTGTTAAAGCCTATCTTTTAAATTTATTGCAAATTGACAAAAATGTGAAATACAAAATCAAAAATAATGTAAATCCAATTTTTTGAAAAAAAAAAACAAAAAGAAAAAACAAACTAGAGGCCTAGAGGGTTTTCTTAATGATATATATTTTTTATTTGTGAAGATGTGCATGGTTAACAATGATCACAAAATCATGGAAAAATTAATTCAAAAATCAATTTCAATATTTTCCCAATTAGAAAAAAAATATAAGCAAATTTAAAGAATACTTTAAATTATGTGGCTTCAACTCATTTACTATAAAACAAATTGTGTTGAGAAATAAGTAATTTATTTTAATTATGAATTTCAATTATAAAATCATTATCATATCCAGTGTATTTCGCTCATATGAATAAGGTTTGAGAAATTATTTTCAAATTCTAAACTTTATAAAATCATTATTTTCAATTACAACATCAAAGAATTTCACTGATTTGTCGAACATTAAATTTAATTCAATTCTTCATTTTCAAGTATAAAATCATTATTTTCAATTACAACATCAAAGAATTTGCATCATTAATTCATAATGCCGGAGATTATTATCATAATTGTCTCGACATACATAATAATTAGTTTTAGCATGTACAAGAGTCTCAAAAGTTATTGTATATGTTTACCTAACTCGTGCTTATTTCTATCCTTCAATATTTACAATATTCAATCTAAAAAGTAAAAACAGAAGGCAAAATAAGAATAAATACTCCTAATTAAGAGGAAAAAAATAAGTTCATTAAAAGTGAATCCATTATAGGGTTAGACTAAGAGCATGCTTGCATTGAGAGTATATAAATATTTAAGGGCAATCAAAGTTAAACTATAAGAATAAATGTTGTGAATTTGAAAGGGAGATGAAAGATAGAAAATAAGATGGTAGGGGAAAGATAGAGGTGTTCATTCGGGTCATCGAGTTGATTTCGGGTCAGGTGTTTCGGATTGGTTCAAAATCGAGTTTTGTGTTCACATTGATTTTTACATAATTGTAGATCCATTTTTATGCCAGGTCAAATCGAATTCGGTTATAAAGTCGGGTGTCTATTGGGTTATCAAATCTGTTTTGAACACCTCTAGGAAAAGATAAGAAAGAGGAAGATGAACAACCTTTTTTTGGGGAGTATGGAAATATTTCTCCTTTATTCCACTAGGATAAATATTACCCTAAATAAAGGGAACATATGTTTGTATTTTTCTACCCTATCATTTTCTCACTATTTTTTTACCTTTAACAATAATATTTTCTTAGTTTTTTTGCTCTAACAACCTTATTTTCTTAATTTGACTTTAATTTTTCTAAAAATATTGTCTCTTGATACAAACATGACTTTAAAAAAGCTATTCAAGTACAAAGAGATCTAACATATAATTTCAAATGCCGCTAATAACGTTAATCAGGATTTACTAGTTGGAGGA
Organism: Amaranthus palmeri; assembly: GCA_019776075.1. Classification (NCBI taxonomy): domain Eukaryota; kingdom Viridiplantae; phylum Streptophyta; class Magnoliopsida; order Caryophyllales; family Amaranthaceae; genus Amaranthus; species Amaranthus palmeri. The sequence continues at coordinate 86,250 of JAAKBH010000820.1, forward strand.
TCGGACACAACGACAAGTACAATGGAATGGACCTTATCACTCTTACTCAATCATAAACAAGCTCTCAAGAAAGCCCAAACTGAAATTGACAATCATATTGGCAATGAAAAAAGACTACTACAAGAATCCGATCTTAGCCATCTTCCTTATCTTCGATGCATTATCAACGAAACACTACGAATGTACCCTGCTGCTCCCAACCTAGTCCCTCACGAGTCATCCGAGGATAGTACAGTAGGAGGCTATCATATTCCACGAGGCACAATGCTACAAGTAAACTTGTGGGCCATACAAAATGACCCTACAATTTGGGATGATCCTACAAGTTTTAGGCCCGAAAGGTTTGAAGGAATAGAGGGTCATAAAATTGGATACAAAATGATGCCTTTTGGGTCAGGACGTAGAAGTTGTCCTGGTGAAGGCCTAGCGATTCGTGTCGTAGGGCTAACAATAGGCTCATTGATACAATGTTTTGAGATGAAGACTAATGATAATAGGTTGGTTGATATGGCCGAATCACCTGGGTTTAACTTGCATAAGGCTGAGCCACTACGAGTTATGGTCGAACCACGTCTAGCCATGATCAAATTATTAAATGAACTTTGATGTACACAATATTTACGGGTAGGGATGTTTACCCGAACAAAAGTAGTGTTGTGACTAGTAGCGTGAAAATAACAAGACTTGAACTAAGTCGAGCTTATTTTTTTGGAAGACAAAGAGGAAGTGAACTAGTTTTTTAGTTATAGTAGTTATGTATTTTGTTTCCTAGTTATTAGAGTATATAATATATCACAAAGTCTTAGTCATCAGTTTTTATCTTTTTGTTGAATTGGTTTTTTTTGGCAAGGTATGACTGTACAATGATGTATATACTAATTTATAGTTAGCTTCCTATTTTATAATGATTAAATTTTTAGTTTCTTAAATTATTGATATCTATCTTGTGACATGGGTCAAAATGACGTTAAATATCTTTTTCGGTTTACGTATCCTAAAATAGACAAATAAGTACTTATTTCGACCGGATTTACAAAAGAGTTACCCAATAAGGATAAGCACGACGTCCATTTTTTTGAAAAATCGTTATGATGGGTAAAAACGACGTTAAATATCTTTTATTTTTATTTTGTTAATTTATGCGTTTTAATTTTAAATTATTTAAAAATATGAGGACTAGTAAGATACTGTCACACAGACAATTTAACCTCTCAAATTGGTCAAACCCTCAAACTTAACAGTCTACTAACGTTTTCCGTTAAGTGGTAATTTTTTGCAAACAAAATTACATTAGGTAGTTTCACTACAAAAATTTTGCAAACTTGCGACTCAGAAATACCGACTACCGCATTTTAGTCGCAATTTCCGACTAAAATACCGACTAAACGTGAGTAGTCGGTATTACCGACTACCTACCGACCAACTGCATTATGGTAACAAAGTACAGACTCAATTACGACCAAATTATTAGTCGCTAAACTAGCGACTATCCCTGTGGTCGGTAGTTAGTCGAAAAATGTATAAAAAGATTTAAAAAAAAAAAAAAAAAAAAACGTTGTTCGTAAATAAAATTTTTCCGACTGAATTCCGACCAAGCCTTTGGTCGATAAGTAGTCGGAAAATATATGATTTTGTCTATAAATACCCCCCTTCACGTCATTTTCCAATTGCCCCTCTTCTCTCTTCTCTCTTCTCTCTTCTCTCTTTTATCTATAATCTATTTGTTTTTCTTTTGTCACACTCCTCCTTTCACTCCTACTCGAGATAGAATTAGATTAAGTAGAGGTGGAGGTGAAGTGTGAGAAGTTGAAAAACATTAATAAAAGTTCAATCTAAATAAAAATATGACAAAATTTAATATTGATCTTGGAGAGGTTATAACTTTGACATGTTTTTCACTTGCCCCGTTCTTCGCCTGAACCTACACTCGAGTTTCATCACTTAAGTGTGGGTTCACGAAACACGGGACAAGTTGCGAAACATAAATCTAACGGTTCCATCGTATCAAAAAAATAGCAATATTTGATATTAAAGGTATATATGAACCACATTTAATGGTTATATTTAAAGTAAAAATTTTTTTTAATGTTTTTCACTGTATCCTATCCCTTTCCAGACGTACATGATTAATTTCAATCTGTGTACATGATTAATTTTAATCGGTGTAAGTCTGGATCAAGGGGTAGGATATAGTGATTAACGTTATAAAAATTTTATTTACACAACATACTCTAATTTAAATGGTTATATTTATTGTATAAAAGTTGTTTAATGTTTTTCACTGTATCCTATCTCTCTCTATCCGTACATTATTAATTTAAATCGGTGAAATGATTAATATTAATAGGTGTACGGATGGAGACTTGATAGGATATAGTGATTAACGTTATTAAATTTTTGTACACTTAATCACAAAATTCGAAATATTGTATAAAAAAAATTTAATGAGCTTTTTTTCGTGCCATTTTGTTATAATAATTATCCGTACTGAATTGAAATATATGTTTTTTTCCTACTTATTATCTTGTATGTTTACTATAAAATTGTGTTAGAAACGCTTAAAATATGTTTCTCAAAATTGTAGAAAATGCGCAACGTATTATTTCTAAAAGCTAACAAAGTAGTAACTGACGGTTCTGGCTTGATTTGTTCACAAAGTGCAGTTTTAAGTTATCTTGGTTTTAAGTGTTTTGCTTCAGGCTATTATCACTAGAACAATCGAGATTGTAACAATTGTTTGAACCCCTACGGCATCGCCTTTTATTTTTGACGTCATGGACATGAGAATCCTTAACATGGGTTTACGAACTCAAAGAAGGTGGATGTACATCCTATACTCTACGACATCTACGATTACATCCAACTTCTTTCAGTTCGTAAGTCCATGTTTAGTATTTCTATGTCCATCACGTCAAGAATAAAAGGCGATGCCATAGGGGTTCACACAATTGCTACAATCTCGATATTTCTAGTGGTGATAGCCTGAAGCAAACACTAGAAACCAAGAAACTCAAACCTGCACTTTGTGAACAAGTGAAGTTAGAATCGTCAGTTACTGCTTTTTAGCTTCTAGAAATGACCATAAAATTTACGATGCTTATTTTCTACAATTTTCAGAAACATACTTTAACGTTATCAATTTTTATAGTACATACGAGTATCTAAGTAAGAAAAAGAACAATTTCAATTTAGTACTAATTATTATAACTCAAAATGGCCGGAAAAAAGCTCATTAAAATATGTTTTTTATTATATCCTTTCTCTTTTCATCTCGTACATGGTTAATTTCAATCGGTGTACGTGATGATAAAGGGGAAGGATGTAGTGATTTACATAAATTATAATGAGTTTTTTTCTTCACTATATCCTTTCTCTATTCATCTCGTACATGGTTAATTTCAATCGGTGTACGTGATGATATAGGGGAAGGATGTAGTGATTAATATAAACTTAATGTAGTATTTTATTGTAGAAAAAATTATAATGAGCTTTTTTTTCGTGCCGTTTTGTTGTAATAATTATCAGTACTTAATCGAAATATATGTTCTTCTTACTTATTGTCCTGTATGTTTACTATAAAAATGTGTTAGAAACGCTTAAAATATGTTTCTCAAAATTGTAGAAAATGCGCAACGTATTATTTTACTTATATTTGCTACTGAAAAAGAATAATTTTTGATTTGCAAGGCGTTGGTTTGCCCGATAGTGGTATTTACGGCATATTCTACTACCTCTAGTTCATCATTTGGTGGCTTCTATTTGCTATTTTAATTTTTTTTTTTTTAATGGACACCGACTAACCTCCGACTACCCCTACAGTCGCTGAGTAGTCGCTGACTATGGTCAAATGGCAGGTATTGTTGGTCAAAAGCACTTATTACCTCAGTATCCGTGAGACATAGCGACTAACTTGCGACTATGGTAGCAGTCGCCAGTCAGTCGGTGAATTCAAAATTCAAAAACATTTAAGTGGGCGCATCTTTTCATGACCGACACTATACCGACTATGTTGACAGTCGCCAGTCAGTCGGAAATTCAAAATTGAAAATTTAAAATTCAAAATTCTGCACCTGTTCTATAAATAGCCGTTTACGTAAATTTATTTTACGTAAATCTATCTTACGTAAATCTATCTTACATTTTACTTCCTTACTTTCTCTTTACATTCTGCAAAAATATATTTTTTTCACTTACGAGCAATGGACTTACTACGAGCCCAAAGAAGTTGGATGTACGAACGAAGTTCTAATGGAGTTTTTAATATCAGATATTTAGAAGGGGTCGAAGAATTTATACAATTTGCAAAGAAAAAAGATCCAAATGAAATTAGATGTCCGTGTAAAAAGTGCGGTAATCGTAGATTATGGGGTGTAGATGTCGTAAGAGATCATCTGTTAAAGAAGGGGTTTGTTGAAAACTACTACGATTGGTACCTGCACAAATGTTCTGACGGTGCACCAATTTGTACCGAGTTACAGCAGAACACGGTTCAGAATCCGTATGCACAAATGGTGTACGATGCAGCAGCGAGTGTTTTTCCGGATACACATCATCATTTTCTACCGCATCGTGATGATGTCGTCGCTAATGTACCATACTCGCCCGTACATAACGATGAAGATCCGAACCCTACATCCAGACAGTTCTTTGAAATGCTAAGGGCAGCTAACTTACCACTGTACCCTGGCTGTGAAACGCATACTCAGATGTCGGTCATAGGAAGGATGTCTAGCCTGAAGACAGACTTTCGTATTCCAGAGAGACTTTATGATGAATTATGTCAATTCATTATTGAGTTGTTGCCGAAAGATAATCGGATGACAAAGAGTTTTTACGACACGAAGAAGCAAATTTCGGCTCTTGGATTGCCGGTAGAGAAGATTGACTGTTGTGTTAATGGGTGTATGATTTATTGGGGCCCCACAGCTAGTATGACCCAATGTGGTGAGTGTGGTGTTTCTAGATGGAAATCAGATAATAACCCAAGAAAGCAGTTCCACTACTTTCCCATTGGTCCTAGGCTACAACGGTTGTATGCGTCTACGACCACTGCCAGCCACATGAGGTGGCATGCGGAGCATCGTACAGAAGATGGAGAGATGTGTCACCCCTCGGACAGTGAGGCCTGGTTGAATTTCAACGCGACACATCCGGATTTTGCACGGGAGACAAGAAATGTGAGAATGGGGTTGTGTACAGATGGTTTCAACCCATTTGGCAGCTCGGGTCAACAATATTCATGCTGGCCCGTAATACTAACTCCATACAATCTTCCGCCCTTCATGTGTATGAAAAAGCAGTACATGTTCTTAACGGTGATCGTCCCTGGCCCTAACAATCCAAAACATAAGATTGATTTGTACCTCCAGCCATTGATACATGAGTTACAGCTGTTGTGGGAAGATGGGATCCAGACGTACGACGTATCCAAGAGGCAGAACTTTATACTTCGTGCAGCTTTGATGTGGACAATCAACGACTTCCCAGCTTATTCGATGATGTCGGGGTGGAGTACATCTGGCTTGCACGCTTGTCCGTACTGCATGGATGACTCCAAAGCCTTTTATTTAAGGCACAGTAGAAAAGTCAGTTGGTTTGACTCACATAGGAGATTTTTAGATAGTACACACCGATTTCGTAGAAACCGGGTGCTTTTTAGCCGTGGAGTTGTTGAGAAGGCTGTAAAGCCCGAAATACGTACGGGAGATGAGCTTTTGGAGGAGTTGGATCGTTTTGGGTTTTTAAGGGTGTTTGAAGACGATGCAGCAGATTTCAACGCGGATTTAAGTAGACATTGTGTTGGATGGAAGAAGAGAAGTATCTTTTGGGATTTGCCGTACTGGAGCACAAATATGATCCGTCACAACCTTGACGTGATGCACATTGAGAAGAACTTCTTTGATAACATTTTCAACACAATAATGTGTGTGCCTGGAAAAACTAAGGATCATCTCAAGGCACGTCAAGATTTAGCCGAGCTCGGGATCCGATCGGAATTGCATCCAGTTGGTTCTACCATCCCAAAGGCTTCATACACACTAAACAGAGAGCAAATGGCTGTCATTTTGGAGTGGCTTAAAACTCTGAGATTTCCTGATGGGTATGTCTCTAATTTAGCCAGGAACATCGACATGGCTAAACATCAGGTATTCGGGATGAAGAGTCATGATTGTCATGTGTTCATGCAACGACTGATTCCTATTGCATTTCGGGAGTTGCTGCCAGAAAAAGTGTGGGAAGCTCTTACTGAAATTAGTCTGTACTTTAGAAGTCTTACTTCTCCGAGAATTTCTGCCGTAGATATGTGGAGGTTGGACGAGGAAATTGCAGTTGTGCTCTGTAAGTTAGAGACTATATTTCCTCCAACATTCTTTGACGTCATGGAACATCTGCCTGTTCATCTAGCTTACGAGGCGAGGATTGCTGGCCCGGTACAATATAGGTGGATGTATCCTTTTGAGAGGTAATTACTAATTACACGTCTAAAATATTAGTACTATTTATTTTTCTGATAACTTTTTACATGTCTTAATAATTATTCTTTGGTTTAAATTACAGGTATCTTCGACATTTAAAACTTAATGTCAAAAACAAAGCACATGTTGAAGCCTCGATCTGCAACGCATATCTTAATGAAGAAGCATCATACTTTGTATCGCATTACTTTGGGCCAGATGTTCGATGCAGAGTTAGAGATCTACCTAGAAACGATGATGGATTCTTTAACAACGTCAGACCGGGTGTTTTGTCCATATTTACACACCCAATCAAAATTTATGGTCGGGGTAAGGCTTTTATGATGGATGAAGCAGATCTCAAAATTGCTCAGACTTATGTTTTGCGAAATTGTCCGGAGGTGAATCATTTTTATGATCAATTCGTACATTTAATCACAAAGTACGAGCCTAATCTAAACGCAGAGCAAGTTGACAATGTGGTCGAAGACCAGTTTGCACTATGGTTTAAACAGATTGTAAGTACACGTTAAACGTCTTTAATTTGATGTGAAAATTAGTATTACGTATTTACGTTGAATTATTGTTCTTGTATGCAGTCCAGGGACGGGTTTCTAGACGGTGTGGATAATGCGGATATTCTAAAAGACCTGGCCGAGGGACCTTTGCAGAAGGCACGTCGCTATGATGTTTGTTACGTGAATGGTTATAGATTTCACACAATCTCTCATTCCGCAAAAAAGAAATCTTCTGAGAACAGCGGGGTGTGCGTGAAATCTGATGATAACAGTCCGGATGAAGCAGACTTTTACGGAAAGTTAGAGGATATTGTTGACCTCGAGTATCGAGCACTTCCAAATAAAAGGGTAGCTTTGTTCAAATGTCAATGGTTTGATCAGACTACCACCGGATATGGCCATGGTACGAGAGTCCATCCGCGTTACAAGCTGGTCGACGTTCATATTGGTCGATTTTATAGAAAGTACGATCCGTTTGTCCTAGCCTCTCAAGCTTCCCAAGTTTATTACTTACCTTATCCCAGTTTAAGGCAAAACATGAAAGACTGGCGAGCTGTTTGCAAAGTCAGATCAAAGCAATTCGAGGATACTGCTTTCCAACTGGAAGAGAGATCAACCGATTTTGTGGCAAATGAAGATGTTTCTGACCTACAAGTCGCACCGTTGCGTGATCCCGCTGGAGAACTTTTACACTTAGACGAAACGGTTCACGATGACGAGGAAAATGAAGACACCGACGACGAAGATCTTGTATTATCTGACGACGATGAGGTCGATGACGATTATGTAACCCAATAATATGGTTTTAATAATAATATGTTTATTTCTTATTATTTTTAAATTCAGTTGTAAGTTTTATATATTTTTTTTTGAAGAAGTAAGTTTTATATATTTATTTTTCAAAAAAAAAAAGTTTTATATATTTAAATATAGTATTTAAGATTTTATTAATTATAATATAATAATAATAATAATAATAATAATAATAATAATAATAATAAAAATAATAATAAAAATAATAATAATAATAATAATAATAATAATAATAATAATAATAATAATAATAATAATAATAATAAAAATAATAATAATAATAATAATAATAATAATAATAATAATAATAATAATAATAATAATAATAATAATAATAATAATAATAATAATAATAATAACAAACAATTAATAAAAAAAAAAAAAAAACCGTATTTATTAGGGCGGTATTTATTAGGGGGGTATTTATTAGGGCGGTAGAAATTTATTAGGGCGGTAGAATTTTGAAAAGGTAAAACGCATCGGGAAGGTAAAAGCGCGTTTTACTATACCGACAGAGCACCGACTACAAAGTAGTCGCAAAACAGTCGGTGCACTGAAAAGTTTACCCACTTTCCCACGCCATCTGAAAAGTTACTGCAACAATTAATTACACCGTTGAAAAAGTGCACCGACTACCTACCGACTATTTTCTGGTCGCAGGGTAGTCGGTAAATTGAAAAGTTTTTTCAATTTCCTAGGCTTTCTGAAAAAGTTACTGCACCTATTTATTAGGTGGGTAGAAATATCTCACCGACTACCAATCTGGTCGCAGGGTAGTCGGTAATATGAAAAGTCATTTTTTTTTTTAAACGTATTTACTATGGTCGCAGGGTAGTCGCAAATCAGTCGGTAACATTTTTATATAAATACCACACTTAACCATTCTTACCGTTCACTTTCTTTCTTTCTCTCTTACTTCACTTTCTTTCTTCCATTCTTTTCTCTCTTACTTCACGTTTTTTCTCTCTTCCATTCTTACCATTTTCAAGGATTCCGACTAGCATTCTTTTGATTCCGACTACTTCCCAAGTTTTTCAAGGATTCAAGGTTAGTTTTTTTTTTTAAGGTTTTTTTTTTTAAAAAACATGATGTTATGATGTTCATATGTTTTTTTTTTTAAAAAACATGATGTTCATATGTTTATATGATTTTTACTTGATTTTTTTTTACATGTTTATAATAATAATCTTGTTTTTACATGTTTATTCATTCGAATGTTTACAATGTTTTTAGGGTTTATTTCGTTTTTTAATATATAAATGTTCATATGTTGTTTATGTGATTTTTAGGGTTTGATAATCTTGTTTTTATATTAATGTTTATAATATTGTTTAGGGTTCTTTTTTAGGGTTTTTTTTGTTTTTTGGTTTCGTTTTTTTTTTGATTTTTTAGGGTTTATGTTGTATTTTTATTTTTAGGGTTTATGTTGATGACATTTTTATGGTTTGATAATCTTGTTTTTTTATTCAAATGTTTATGTTGTTTTTTTTATTTTTATGGGTTATTTATATTTTGTATTTTGGGTTTATGTTGTTTCGAAATATATATGTTTATTTTCGAAATATATATGTTTTTTTTTGATATATATATATATTTTGTTTCGAAATGTTTAAGTTTATTTTTAGGGTTTTCTTTTTTTTTTTCTGAGTTTTTTCGAAATGTTAATGTTTATTTTTAGGGTTTTGTTTTTGTTTTTTTTTTTATTCTGAGTTTTTTTCGAAATATATATGTTGTTTTTCGAAATGTTTATGTTTATTTTAGGGTTTCGTTTTTTTTTTTTCAGAGTTTTTTTCGAAACCTCTATGTTTATTTTTAGGGTTTTGTTTTTGTTTTTTTTTTTTTTCTGAGTTTTTTTTCGAAATATATATGTTTTTTTTGAAATGTTTATGTTTATTTTTAGGTTTTTTTTTTTTTTTTTTTTTCTGAGTTTTTCGTAATATATATGTTTTTCTGAATATATATGTTTTTTTTTTTTTTCGAAATACTTATATTTTTTTTTCGAAAAATAATTGTTACTTAGATGCCTAGGATGAGAAACCATTTGGGACAACCTATAGACCCCCGAACCGGTCAACCATACCACCCTGATTTTATACCGGTTCGGCAAGTTGCACGTTCTGACCCTGGCGCTGCACAAAATGCGGAATTGGAAGAGCATTTTGTGCGGTCAGACTTTAGGGCTGCAGTGGGGGCTGTCAATCCCTCTCCGGTGTCATCACGTGCTTCGCCACGTATCAATACACCGGATGATGACACGGCCCAGGGCCCGCCACGGGATAACCCTACCCCTCAGCCGCTGCACCGACCACCACCCCTGCTGTGGAATAGCGAGCAGGGCACGTTTGCCAACGACACTGGCAACCAAATATCAACGTCCATTCGTAGGACGTTTGAGGCCTACCAAGATCCTGGAGGATACGCTTGGAGGTTCCTATCTAGGGCTGCTATCGATTTCTATTGGGAGCAGTTTCAAGTAAGTCTATTTACTACATTATTTGATTAACTTTAAATTGACTTGTTTGTTTAACTAATATTAATTGTTTTTGTCGTTTCAGCAACAATGGACTTGGGATCCCTCTCTCACTTCCAAGGTCCGCACGGAGTGGGAGAAAAGGGCCAAGCTCCGGTACAAGGATCTTATGCATCTTCATAGGAGCAACTATGAAGAGGACAATGAATACAAGCCCAGATGGGCCGATAAGGGGGCTTGGGATGAATGGGTAAAGGCCTGGAAAGACCCAGCATACCAGGCCCAGCGGGAGCGAGGGAAGAGGAACCGTCGGCGGGGCAATGAATCGGGTGTCGCAGAAGTCACCCATACCGGCGGCTCCGTGTCTGCCCGCCGGACATTGCGCATCTTGGTATGTTCTTGATTTTTTTCGAATTTGAATTTTTAACCATTAATTAATTAATTACTTTGTTTAATCATTAACTTTGTTTAACCATTAACTTTGTTTTCACAGGAAAAAGAGCAAAACTGCACACCGTCCTCTTATGAGTTGTTTCTACACACTCATAAGGCGAAAAGAAAGGACGGGTTGCAGTGGATCAACAAAAAGTCTAAGGCTGTAAATGTAAGTGTAATTGTATGTTGTTTTTTAGTAATAATGAATTATAGTGTAAGTTAGTTTTTGGGTTGTTAGTTTAGCTTTTGGTAAATTAGCTGTTTTAGAATACTTTGGATTTTGAGGAAATGCTGGTTTGATAGCTGTTTTTGTAGTTTAGTTTTTATTTCAGGGTTATTTAAGTTTGGTTAAGTTAGTTTACATAGGAAACTTTGCCGTCATTTTTATATAATTTTTTTGCTTTGTTTAGGACGAGTACTTGCGCCTCTGTGCCGAGCTTCCTGCCGATGCGTCTGAAAAGGATATGAATGACGCCTATTTTCAGGCTGTCAAAAATATCGAATCGGATGAGCCGACAAAGAAGCCCAATAAGTCTGTGTTTGGGGTTGGTGAAGCCGCAGCGGTCTATTACGCTGATGTTGTGGCGCCAGAGACTCAAACCCAGCCCACTCCTCCCCCCGAGCAATTCACGAATGAGCGGTTGGATGAGCTTCAGCATGCCTTGAGCCAAGTTACGCAAAGCCTCCAATCGAACATTTCGAGGGAGGAGTTTGACCGGCTAGTGACCGAGCATAAGCGCTTGAGCGAAGAGGTACAACAAACTTCTTAGCTTTATGCGCTCGTTTTCGCGAAAGGGGCTTCTCGCAACCTCCTCCTCCCCCCCCCCCCCCGTGATCCTTGTATTTTATTATTTTTATTTGTTTAGTTTATATGTAAAAAACAATTTGTTGTATATATTAATTCTAAATTTAATATTTTTATTTATGCGTTTACTATTATCTTTTATTGCGTTTATTTATTAAATTGAATCGATAATTTATTTTAATAATAAAATAATAAAAACTGGTCAAATGTGGTCAACGACAATTGACCACATTTGACAGTTTTATTATTTTATTATTAAAAACTACCGACTAGCTTCCGACTGCTATAGTAGTAGGTGATTAGTCGGTAAATTTTTTTTTAGTCAACAGAATATTGACTTCTCCGACCAAACTTCCTACCACATCGTCGTCGTTA